>NDXZ01049362.1:0-12332 GCA_003055125.1 Paykullia maculata
TAAGATTCGGTATAGCCGAATATAACGCTCTTACTAGTTTCTTTTCATAATGTGATTTTGTCGTTCTTTTTTGCCTATTAGATTTACAAATAGCTGATAATATGCAACCTAAAGTAACTGATTCTAATTTTTTTTTTGTTTTTTTTTCAACCCGTTAGCATTAAGATTCACAAAATCTATAACAAAATATTTTACAGAGACCAAAAAACGATTTAAAATAATAATATTACTTTTTTTGATATGCCATAGGGTGTAAGTAATTAAAAATTTAAATATGTAGTATTTAGATATTAATAACTTAACATATAACATAAAAAATTGGCTCGAAGACAATTCCAACTGGTGGCCATCAACTAATTTTAAATGCCAAGTACAACATGTCAATGCTCTTGATGATGCGAATTCTTTTTGTTGGCATTTTTCAAATCAACATAATTCGTTATTCACTTGGTATGGGATCAGGTTTTTTTTTATTGCTATTGTTTTTTTAATTTAACGACATGTCTTTGCGGCAGTTGGGCTGTTGATTTTTTAAATTTGTCTGCTTTTGTTAAGAGACACCAAGTTTTTATGTCACAATTTATTGAATTTGATTCATTTGGATTTGTTTTTTGTTTTTTTTATTGTTTTTAAATACATAAAATAAAAATGAAACTTCAGTAATAAATAAAAAAAAAACAAATTAAAAAAAATATGTGGATATATTATACGAGATATGATTTGTTTTTATATTTTTGTAATTTATAAACGATAATATTTATGGCAAAGAAATATGTATTTGAAATTTGACTCTTAAATGAAGCGAAATAAAAGCAACTGGTGGTTTAGAGGAAGAACAACAAATAAATTAAATCTTTATTGGGGATTGGATGACCCCTATTTATTCATTAAATAAACAAATTTTCGAAGATATTTTTTTTATGCTAAAAATAAATATTTTTACTCAAAAATAATTTATTGACTTAACAATGCTTTTGAAATTCTCAAAGTATATTTATAGCAGCAGATTACAATGAACACTTAATTAGTAGTTTTATTTGCATAGTTTTTATACATATACATACATACATGCATATGCTTGTATGTACATATGCAGACATATGTACATATATATATTTGTTTAGTTAAAAAATTTTCTTACAGAAAACTATATGCAAACAAAGAAAAATGTTTATATTTTTAAACTTTAATATTGTTTTAAATATTTGTCAAAGTTAAACCTAAATATGTATGTATGTACATATGTATATGCTTGACAATACCACTAAATGAAAGTGAAAATTATGTAAATTTTTAGCAGAAGTTTGCATTAAATAGAGACATTTCAATTTTATAAAATTTTAAAAAAAAAAATTCAATCGAATAACATAACATTGTGCACTTTGTCTTTATATGAATGTTTTACTCGCTGGCAGTAATAAAACAATTTTTCTACATTTATTTTTGCACGTAAGATCAAACTTAATACATACCTACAACGATTCAAGGTTAAATAATAAATTTTTCTTTACCAGAAAATATTGATGGATTTTCGCCAGGCTTTTTTTGTATGTTGTGTTTGACATTTTGTTATATTGGAGTATGTTTTTATACAAAAATAAATATCAGCAGGGCTGGTAATACCACCTTCTATATATTTGTATCTTAGCACCAATGTTTTTTAAAACAAAGGCCAGTTTGTATAAACATATTTCAGTTATAGACAATTTATTTTATATTTTTAGAGTATTTCTCAATATGTTTATAAACATTTCTCTATTCATGTTTATAAACATGCTCTAAAACATTTAACAAATATTTTTGTTTTTGTAACACTTCTAATAATCGTGCATGTTTTGAAATCTCTGATATATTTACTTACTTTTCATATTTTTAGGCACTAGTCTTTAAACAAAATTGTTCACACTCTAAACTTTGAAATACTAAAAAAAATTGTACCCTAAAGCCTAGTACTCTGAATTTGTGAAATTTTGTTGAGCAACAATGGTATTCCCACATTAAAAATTTGACATGAAGCAATGGTTTCTCTATTGCAATTTAATAGAATTTGGACGATTTTCTTGCATAAAAGTATACAACATTGTTTTTCATTTGTAAACAAAACAAATATGAGCAGTTATCTTTCAAAATGGTGTAAGTGCATTTTGAAAAAAAAACATTTATTATTGATAAAAATGAATACAACCAAGGAACTTTTTATTAGAAAACCTTTTTAAAAAAATCTTTTAAAATAATTGTTAGTGTTTATATCATTACAAATTTGCGAAGTTAATACAGTTACTCATGTTATTCTTATACAAAACCTTATATAACTTAATAAAAAACAAGATACACTTACACCACTTTTAAAGTAAACGGCTCATAAATTCCATATGAAACAACTGAAACAACATATTTTCATAAAAAGTTTACGGTAATTTTTTTTAAATGTATTTTGACAAAATTTCATGTGAAATATTGAACAGAATACCAGGCTTAAGCCCAAAAAATCTTAAAAAAAAACCTTTAAGTAAACTGATTTATCGTCTTAGAATAGCTTTGTAAATCGACCAAGCTAAGTATGTCTTTTACCCTGTTTGCTCATTTGAATTTCATGATTAAAGTTCAATAAAAGTTGTTATTAATTAGCGTTTGGGCCAAAGGATCCGCTCTGTGGAATTTGGTTGTAACTAGTCTAAGGTTTTACCTATTCCCCATACAAATATATGAATAAAATTGTATATTAACGTTTGCCTATAAATAGCTTACTTAACATAAACAAGTTTTGTGTTAAAACAAATTTGCTAATGGGATTTAGTAGCGGTCATTTCATTATTGATTTAATGCCTACATCCGCAAATTTTTTAAACTTAAAACTTATAAAACTTAAAAAATCTATTTTTAATTTGTCTTATATCGGAGTCGCAGTAAAAATTTCAAACAAAACTAATTATTAAGTAAATATATTGTGGTATAGGATATAATATGATTAAGCTTGGCCAAAAAGAAACAATTATTTAACTAAAAACTGTATTCCAACTTTGTTTTTATAAAAAAAAAGGTAAAAATATAAATAAAATAAAAATTTTTATTAAGATTATTTAATTTAATTAACTACACAGAGGGAAAAAAGAAGTTTTAAAATTCTGCAACGGCTGGTATCAAATTGTAAACGAAGCGTTGTCAGTTTTTCGAGAACACCCGTTCACAAATCTAAAACCAAATGTTGTCAAACTAAGAACGAAATAATAAAAAATACCAAATTTTGTCAAAACAAGAACGGTTGTTGTCGAAATAAGAACGAAGCGTTGTCAAAACAAGAACGGCTGTTGTCGAAATAAGAATGAAGCGTTGCCAAAACAAGAACGGTTGTTGTCGAAATAAGAACGAAGCGTTGTTAGAACAAGAACGTTCGTGATCGAAATAAGAACGAAGCGTTGTCAAAACAAGAACGGCTGTTGTCGAAATAAGAACGAAGCGTTGCCAAAACAAGAACGGCTGTTATCGATATAAGAACCAGGTGTTCATATAAAATTTGACACTATCCGTTGTCAAATCAAGTACAAACGTGCTTAGCTCACTTTTGACAACGGATGTCGTCGATTTCGGTGTTTTTCGAACGGTTTTTTCCCTCTGTATAGAAGCTCGTTTTTATCATATTAATAAAAATGATTGATAAAGATGCAACCATAATAAAAAAAATAGTAAAATCGGATTAAAATGAAAAGTAAAACTTATAAAAAACAATCTGTGATACAAATACATACATACGTATGTATGTATGTATATTGTATAATAAATACAATTTAAAAAAAAATAAAATTAATGAATATTTTGTTTTATACTATCAATAACAAAAGCAAAAAAAAAACATTGCATTTTTAGCATTGACAAATAAAATGTTAATTATTTGAAAAATTTATGTAAATAAAATATTTTTACTAAAAAAATAAATTAAATAAAATATATTCGTATATACATACATATGTATGTATGTGTTGTTATGTAAATTTTATTAAAAGTATTAATACAACACTGCAAAAAGAATGAAATCAAAAATTAAGCACGTACATATGTATGTATGTGCGTATGTATGTGTGTATAACAATGATCAAAAAAAATTTTAAGCGTTTTTTAAGATAAAAAATCAAAATAACAGACAAACGAAAGGACGGTCAGACGGACGAATGGACGGACAAAAACAATATATTCGTACCGTTGAACACAACATGCAACTCATGTAGGCGCATCAACAAAGAATTACAATTGTTGATATTCATCTTGTTTTTGTTGCTAGAACACACACAGCAAAAAAAAAGGCAACAACAACCAAAACATTTGTAAAAACTGCAACTGCAACTGCAACAGCAACAACAGTAATCACAACCGAAAATAAAACAAACAAAAAACAGATCAAAATTTTCATACGTTTTTACTAGGGATGCCAAGACGGACTGGGTTCTATTCGGGATTTCGATATTTTAAATAGCGGGTTTCTTGCTAATATTAGCAATATTTTTTTCCAGTAAGTTTGATTCATTTACGGGAGATATTAAAAACTAGATTTCTTTAACTGCTTCGACAGTTTCAATCAACGCGGGTTTTTCGAAATATAGATTTCGGAACTGGCAACCCTTTTGTGTACGTATGTACATCCATATTTACTTATATGATGAATGCCTATCAGAGTATCTTCTTATACATATGTATGTGATTGTCCACAAACATGGATTACAAAAATCCCTTAGAACGCATATAAAATATGTAGCACAGTACCGAGAAATTTAATAGCAGTTGACAGTTGCGAAATTTTACAATCAATGGAAAAATATTTAAAAAAAGTGGTTTTTATTTTGTTTTGCTTTAAATTTTTTGGAAAACTTGAAACCTAAAAATATAATTTTGTAATAAAAAAGAACCTAAATTCAAAATTTTAAATTAATTTTTAATAAAAAAAAGGTTTATATTTTACGGCTTTGGTGCAATGAAGGTTTTACGTTGTTTAAGATGTATTTTACTGAAATACGCTGCCAATTAGATTTTACAATGCGCGACACATTTTCTAAGTTAATGGTTTTACATAAAAAATTGTCTACGGAGAATTGGTTCATATATTGTGAAAAGGATTGAAGTTTGGAACTGGTGTAGTCCAATGTAAAGCTTCAGTACCATTGCCTGCAAATGACGCTAATAACTTTATTTCTATTCTTATAAATTTTTCCAATACATTTATGCACAATTTTTTAATTAAAGGGACTGTAATAAATAGCACCAAACATTCTTAAAATAAATTAATCTTTAGAGTCGTTTTTGTCAAAGTGAATCATATATGTACATTATTACCTTTTATTTTAACGTTAAAAATTATAATTAGAAAAGCTCTTTAGAGATTAGTTACAAAAACTTAATTACTCTTTATAAAACATAATTATGCGCTGTTATTAAATTTCACGATACTGTCTATTGATGCATGTAAGCGTGCGTGTGTAAAAAATGTTAACATTCCTGCATAAGTGTGCAACATCATACATATGTAGATTTGAGTGCTTGGACAAGTGTATGTACCTCATGTAAAACAACAAGTGACTTTGTGTGCAACAAAAAAAAAAAAAAACTACAGAATAACATAAAACATTCATACGCAACACATTGAGTTCGTCACATGGCAAACAAAAAGTCGAACAGAAAAAAATTTGTTTCACATTTGCAATGATTGTTACAAAAATGCAAAGTACAACGAGGAATGACGATACATACTACGAGTTGAAGAAGAAGTGGAAATAGTGTCTGCATCTGTCTGTCTGTCTGTCTTTCTTTGGTGTGATGGTCAGTAGTATGCATTGTGGCATCATTGCGATGCTTGGCTAACTGTATGGGAACCACAACACTGCTGTCATTTTAATTTCAGAATTTCCGTTTTAATCACTGGCAGAAAATCGTTTTAATTTAAGAGGGAAAACTTTACACATGCACGCATTTACAAAAAAAAAATAAAAAAAATAAAAAAAAAAACGAAAACACTCATCTCACATGAATGCGAAATATCCAAACCACTATAATATTACGTTGTCAAAAGAAATGGCTAAAATACCCAGACAGAAAGCCAGACAGACATATGATCACAAACATAGTGGAAAAGTGGAGGTATAAAAGTAAAATAGTTTTAAAGAAAATGACACAAATTATGCGTTATTTACAAAACAAACCAAAAAAATTCATAACACGAATTTTCTGGGTTACATTTCCCCCTTTTGTCGTTTGTTATAAATAAGCGCTTGATGAAAACTTGTCTATGATAAACAAAGAATTCCAAAAATTATATATAAAACCTATGACGTAAATACATTTATGATATATGCAAATGGAACCAGCAGTGGTCAGTAAATAAGCACAAATTCCAGTGTTTTTTTTTAAGGGAAACGTGAAACGTTTATGCTGTTGTTTTAAAAATTTAAGAAAAAAAAGTACTAATACTTTTGAAGAACTTTGCTTGAATTAGCAAAAATATTAAAAAAAGCAAAAAAAAAATCGAATTTATTATTAAAATTCCTTACAGTTAATAACAATTGGTTTTATTTATTAACTGAAAATAAACATAAAAACTATGTTGTTGGCAACATATTACAATGAATAGCAACTGTACTAACTTAATTTGGATTTAAAAAATTTCTTACTTTTAAGCCTCTGTTCACACGAGCGGAAAATATTGAGCAACTTGTATTATTTCGCACGAAAAATTTGGCATGTTGCAAATGTTATCCATCTTGCGATTTTGAAAAACTTGTCAATTTTTTTCGTTATGAGTGTACGACATTGTTTTGCGGAGGTAAACAAAAACCATATGCTTCATGCGAAATAAGTGCAGCTCATATTATTTCGTACGGAGAATAAAATGTTACTAGAAACATTTCGTATGAATTTCGCATAATGAACAGAGTACAACTCTATCAACATTTTTTCATATGTATTTCGCAGAAGTGTTTTTTATATTGAGTTTTTCAATATTTCGCACGAAATACTGAACAGAATACCAGGCTTTACATGGATTTTGAAACGAAATATTCTTAACAGTTTAAACATCTAAGCTTTTATTTTATTTTTTAAACGTTGCCAGGCAATATAGCACCGATAATTTTTTTTTTCAATTAAACGTTTTCGGCAAAAACAATTCTCATTAAAAACATTCACCAAATCATCTAAATAAAATAACCCTTTTTAATTGCTTGAAAGTTTTAATCAATTATTTATTTATTATTTTTTTTATAACTTTTCCAGCTGCAGATATTATTAAGTTTCATTCACAATTCATTAAATTGAAAAGAAAATGGGAGAAAAAGTATTAGATTTTTTATTTATACCAGTACCACGTTTTAAATAAAACCATAATGAAAAAAAAGTGAATCAAATAAAATTTCGGGGCACGACTTTTGTATGGAAAAAATAAAAATAGATTAAAAAAAACACAATTTACGTTCTTATTTAGAGATAGAAGTTTTTTGTTTCGAATTTAATATTGGGCAACAAAAAACATAGCCTTTGTTAGTTTTGTTTTTGTTAACGACGCCACCACTGTCCCCTTCATCAAAGCGTATAATTTGTCTGTCTGTCTGGACATTCTCTTTGTTGGCCTAAAAAAAACTGCAAAATAAAAATATTTTACAAAGTACGAAAAAAAAAAATCAAATGCAGGCGAAAAACTTTAATAAAAATCTAGAAAAACCATCAGTACAGTCAAATACCAAGCAAATTCAACCGGCTACCAAATATAGAATACAGTAGGTGCCATAAATGGAGAAAATTTTTATAATTTAAAGTTATGTTTTAAAAAATCAAGTTATTAACAAATAAGAAACATTAAAATGTTTCTGTCTTTATATATTAAATGTTTTAATCTTAAAGGCTAGATTTTAATTACACGTAATAAAATTTCATTATTAATTAATGCTCCTAACAACAGACCATTCATAATAGACGGGAAGAATTTTGAAGATGTACCTGTGTTTTGCTATCTGCGAAGTTTTCTGACTATAACAGGTCGTTGTGCAGACGATGGTATCCTAAACCCCATATGGTGATCAGTACATATCTCGAAAAGAACCAAGCTTAACATACTTAACGCCTGCATAAAATCATCTTTTCTCTATGGATGTGAATCGTGGAATGCAGCTCGGAAGGATGTTAACTCGCTGCAGGTTATCATAAATCGCTGCCTGCGCAGAATTTCAAAAATATTCTGGCCAGCTACGATATCCAATGAAAGGCTATGGGAACAAACCTCTCAAATCCCCGTACATGTCGAGATCCGGAAAAGAAAATGGCGCTGGCTAGGGCATACCCTACGAAAACCCGCTGAAGATGTCACAAGACAAGCTACTGAATAGAATCCGCAAGGAAGCCGTAGAAAAGGAAGACCATCACACACCTGGAGTCATCAAATCGAATTTTAAGCTGCCAACCAAGACAAAAGCTGGAGCGATATAAAACCACTTGCATTGGACAAATCAAAATGGAATAAATATGTTATGGCCCTATGCTCCTTGTAAGATTGAAGAAATATCTATGTAAACTATTTGGGACAAATGTTGCTAAGAGCAATAGGTAATATGTTACATGGCTGAGAAAAAACATCTGTTTGGCCAAAATGTCAAACTTTGACCCCTTCTAACTCAGAGAGTTCCTGACCGATCTTGTTGAAAAATGTTGGCTAAGCTGCTATTCAATAGGACTAAATATGGTGCAAATTTCATCCCGATCGGAAGACATCGGTATCAAAAGTTGGTTCACTTTAAATGAAATGACCCATAAAATTTCTTTAAAAATTGCCAGCAACATTTGTAAATATTACAAAAAATTATTTTTAATAATAAAATTATTCATTTAATTTAAAAAAAAATTATCTACATTTTATCCGTATGGCCACATATATAGTAAAAGTGCCTCTTGCAACATGTTGCTAGCGAAATTCTTAAACAATTGCAATGGTTTTTAGCAGTGTTTAAGAAACTGCAGTCAACATGTACGGAAAAGCAACTGTTTGCTTTACTTTAACTTCAGATTTTTAATCCCTGGTTTTTAGGGAGGATAATAACATCGAAGCATATTTACATATCTAAACCTTAAAAATATTTCACGCAACATGTTGCAAAACACTTTTCCTAATAATTAAAATTTATTAGTTTAATTAATTAATTTATTATTAATAATCAGAAATTTATCTTTGAAATAAAAATTATGAACTAAATGTTAAAACAATGCAGCTGCAGCAAAAGTTTGGCAACTAAAACAATGATTAACGCTTCTGGAGTTGGTTTAGACATATTGTTTTTAAACAATTTTATTTTTAAGACACATAAATTTAAAATAAGTTTAAAACATAAAAATTACATAAGAAAAAACGAAACAAACATGAAAATAAGTTAAGCTTTTTAAAATTACTGGTTGATTTATTTACAAATTTGTTAAATTTTCAGCACAAATTTATATTCTTTATATTTTAAGGCAACATTTTTTTGCTTTTTAACAATATAAAATTGAGAACTTAAGCTCCTTATATAGATTATGATTTTTATTATAATTAGTTTGGAAGTTGAAAAAAGCAATTTTAAAATAAAAGGCTATAAATGAGAATGTAGCAAGCATTTTTCAAACTTCTATAAGTTCCCAATAGGTTACAAGCAACATTTCTAAATAAACAAATGCAGGGTTTAAAAAGCTGCAGTCAACATGTATAGAAAAGCAAAGCAAACAGTTGCTTTTCATACATGTTGACATGTAACAAATGTTTGTTGTTTAGCAGCATGTTTAAAATTCATGTTCTTGAACTGGAAGTTCCTGGTATTTTTAACAACAAATCAAGAATTTTTAATTATTTTAAATATAAGTTGAACAACTTTATAGGTAACTGTACGCAATGCTATCATGCCAATTTAATTGCTTAACAAAATTTTATTTTTTTCTAATGTCTGCTGGCTGATTATTGTTGTTTTACAGTTGATATTTTGTAAAAAATATGTAGTGGCTAGAAAATTTGCACGTTTTAAGTGAATATTTTGTAGAATAAAAATATGTATAGAAACATTTTAAACAACCCAAACCAACTGACTTTCAAACACACACTAACATTTCATACATTCATACATATGTATGTATGTGTTTATAGGTAAAAAGTATAGAGCAAACATAAATATCTTTGTGTATCTTTTTTTTTTGAGAATAAGTTTGTGCAAATACTTGTGCATTTGCATGAGTTGCTTACATAAGCTTATAAATAACTTATACATCAAGGCTTGATGATCAGAGCTTGATGCTTTTTGTTGCTACATTTGTTAGTATCTCTCTTTTTCTTCTTGGTTTTTCATTTTGCCAACCAGCTAAACCAAGCTGCCAGCAACCAACTCTCGTATCTTCAATGCAATTTTTTCTCCTAAGCTTTTGGGGTAAACAATATTTCGGCCATCATGTTGTCTGTTTTGTTTGGTGCATTTTTGTTACGAGTTATAAAAATAAAATACAACAACAAGAAAAACACGCAACTTTATGTTACTTATGCTGGAGCTGTTTGGTCGGTTGTTTGCTGAGTTTGTTGGCAACTCGTTCTTTCGCCTGAGACCGCTGCTGCAGAATTTTCTGCTGTTATTTGGTTTCCTTTACTTCAGGCTTTCTGTTGAGGTTTTTTTTTCTATTAACAACAGCAGTAGTAAAAATTAAAAAGATATACCTACACGTTAGTTAAAGCTCTATAGAATTACCGCGTGCTTACTTGCTTTTTTTTTAACGTATTTTACTCTAAAGAAGTTTTTATTTGTTGTTAGTTTTGTTTGCATTTTCTATACAAACAAAAAAAAAAAAACAGTTGGTTTCTTTAGAATTTTTGTTTAGTGAATGACCATGATGTTAGTTGTGGTATTGTTCGTGCTGTTTATGCCAGCTGATTTTTATGACCAGACCGGGAATGCTGTAAATTGCTACCTCTGTTAATGCAGTGATATTGCGGAATCTGTTTATTTTCTCTTAATTTTTTTTTCGGAAAACATATTCAATTTTTTTTAATATATTTTATTAATTGTTTTATTATATCAAATTACCTTATTTTAAAATAATTTTTACAATAGAGAAACACCATGAAATTTAGCAGTTAATAATTGGAATTAGAAAGTCAAGAATTAAATTGGTAAAAAAAATATCAGTTACACATTGCTTTGTAAATGCAGCAAATAGTTTACCAGCTACCTTTTGGAGCAATATGATTCTGCACACATTTTACATGATTTTTAGTTATAACTTAACTTATAACTTCAAAATTAATTAAGATTTGCTAGAAGCAACATGTTGCTGACCATTATATTATATTATACAAAACGTTAAAGGCTACTTCAATGAAGAGTTGTAGTTTACAATGGTATAAAGTTGTAGAAGAAACACATTTGGTTGGTTTATGTGGTAGTTTGCTACGCTTACAAACTGTCAAGTGGGGTCTTATGACTCCGTTTTGACAAAGAAACATATTTAGGTGTTGTTTAATTTTCAAAAGTTTTAAAAGCATTTTTAGGTCTTCCTTAATTTACAAACCCAGAAGCATGTTGCTGGAAAACAGTGTTTAAAAAACTGCAGTCAACATGTATGAAAAAACATCTGTTTGCTTTGCTTTTCCATACAATTGACTGCAGCTTTTAAACCCTGCTGAAAAATATTTTTTAACAAAAACCTTCAATAATTCAGAATTTTCTTAAAAATAATTTATTAAATAACTGTGTTTAATAAAAAAAAAATGTTGCTAACAAAATGTGAAAAAATTATAGTTTAACCATAAGCATATCAAGGACTTTTTAAAAATTAATTATTTATTTCTGCAACATGTTGCTAAGCAAGCTTAACGGATTAAGGAATTCAATACATACTTTTTTTCTGATGGAGTTTCCACTAACACTTCGTCAATCTACTTTTAATAAAAACCTTATAAATTTACTTCGATCTAAAAATATCGATAGCAAAAATGTATGCAATTTTTTGCAGCCAAAAGTTTCGACATAATAAATTTTGAAAAAAATACTATTAAACATGTTGTGTAGTTGATATTGCAATGATATGTATCAAATAATTTATACATAAAATATAGACTATTAAGCAAAAAATAACAACTTTAGATTACACACTCTCACAGAGCAGTGGAAAAAGTTTTGACGCCATTGCTTGACCATTACAAAATAACAACAACAACAACACAGACGACAAGCAATAGAGTTTAAAGTATGAACACAATACAACTGAAAAAAATACCAGCCAGTAATCGATCAATGAACTGTAGAGCAAAAAATACAGTGGCAAAAAAAATAGCTTTATATTTGATTTTATAT
>NDXZ01049363.1:0-12396 GCA_003055125.1 Paykullia maculata
ATACAAACAAACATACAAATTTTTTTCATCTTTATATATATAGATAACTGGGCTAATTTGGGTACTATTTTACACACGAGTTCCTTAAGACATAAAAAATAGTATGATGTAGTACAATATCGTTGAAATGGGATAGAAAAGGAAAACTTTTAGGTAAACTGGGGGCAAAAAAGTACTTTTTCATATATGTATTGATATATTATGTCTAGAAATGTGAAATTAGGACCTATTGATTGAAAATGTACTTTTAATCTTTTAGGGTACTTTAGTACATATTTTAAGTTTATGAGTCTAGGAATGTAATATTTAGGCCTATTGATCCTTGAATAAGCACTTTTTACCTAAAAACAGCAAATGGTACTTTTAAGGTTTATGAAAACCCTTTGGTTAATAAAACCATTACGATTGGTTAATAAAACCATTACGAAGCAGACCGGGTTTAAGATAGTACAGAATTAAAGTCAACATTTTTTTTACACATGAAACTCGAAAAATTCGGTATCTCGTTGGAAGAAGAAGACAAGGAGCGAAAGAACATTAATACAGCCGATTTACACAAAAACTAACGCTTTTCCTTTATTGTAACTAATATCCACTCATTTAAGTATTTTGTTTATGTAGTTAGTATTAGTTAGTAAAGATATGTCACTTATAACATTAGGAAATCGAACGAAATTTGTAATCTCTTTAAATTTTTCTTCTCTGGTGTTATTTGGTCGTACATATAGATCCCTTAAATTTAAATTATTTTAATCTTTGTATGAATTTTAATTCAGTAACGTTTTAGTAAAGAGAGTTAATTTTTTTGTAAAAATTTAAAAAAAACTCTGTTCGCAGACAGATTTCAATTTATTTGTCTTTTCCTTTTTTTAAAAGATAAATTTTATTTCTTTTTTTTAAAAGCAGATGTACAAGTAGTTTTTAAAGCAATTTTTAGTTTACTTTTTTTTCTTTAACAAAGGTATAGCAGCTGGGGAAGCTACAAGACGGGCAGCTGGGGCAGCTACAAGACGAACAGCTGGCGCTACGACAGGGGCAGAATTATAAACAGCTGGAGCAGCAGCCCTTACGGGAGCGGAAGCATAAGCAGCAGGGTGGGCAGCATAAGCAATAGGGTAGGCACTATAAGCAGCAGGGTAGGCACCAGTATGAGCAATTGTATAGGCATTATAGGTGCTAGCAAAGGGAGCAACATAACTCGCAGTATAAGAAGCAGGAGCACCAGCACTATAGGCCACGGGCGCGCTATATGCGAAGGGAGCAGCAGCTAACAAAGCGGGCTTAGCAGCACCGAAAGCAACAGCAAACATGGCCAAGAAATATACTGCAAATAATTTGAACATTTTTGCTCGAGCAGTTTAAAACGTTATTCCTTACGTATTGTTTAAAGTCTTAATGTTCTGATTTTTTTAGGGAGCGCGTCTTTTATAGCAAACTTTCGTGCAGTAAAGAATTGGTTCTTTCCTTTTGTCAAAACAACAATGAAGGATGTTCTTGTATTTCATTAAAAACAAATGTTTTATCGCATTTTTTCTATTATTAGAAATTATGTAAGACATACATTCATACAAACATACATATGTACATATTATTCGTTTTTGATTTTAATAAGTTAAATATTTAATCATTCAATGAACGTACCATCGACTAGGAGAGCATTCATAATGAGACACATACTAGTCGTATTGATGTTTATTTTCATATTCTTTCTCTTTTAAACAATTGTTTATAGTCATTTTTATTTTATATTTAAAAAATGATTAACCTCTTTCTGTCATAATTTATAAAATGTATAGAAATCTAAAAACTTAGAAAAAAAAATACTTAAACATGAGAGTAGCTTTGAAAATAGATTTTTTTCAAAAAAGTGGTTTCTAAAAGCTAATCCCCCATTCAATTTATACGTAATACCATAACGTAATAAAATAACTAAAGTTTTATTTAAACTAATATTGAAACAAAAATAAATTTATGTGGGTTTTTATTTTGTTTTATTTGATTATTCAATTTATTATTTTATTTTATTGTATTTAAATGAGTTTTTTAAATTTTTCTAATTCACATTCTTTTCAAGAATTTTTATTTAGATGGTTGGCAGCAGATGACAACTACATAAGTACAAAAAAAAAAATAATAATAATTGATATGCATTAGTAGCGTGGCTTTAATTTAATTCTGTTCATACTATTTCAGTAGTTTAACAAAAGTCACACGTACTGTATGCAAATATAGAAAACTAGCAAAAGTGTGACGTAAAACACAAAATAATATCATTTGAAAAATTATTGGGGAAAAATTGCTATTTTAAAGCTATTTATTTTGAAAATATAAAAGTTATTACTAAGCTAAAATGTTAGTTCACAAAAAAGTAGATTAAAATAATACTGTTTAATACACAATGGCTTCCTTAAAGTCTTAAAAAGCATTTTTATACTTAATTATTTTATGTGCCATAGTAAATAATTGATTATTTAAACTAATAAAGCAGTTAAATTAATTACCCCTTTAAGTGATTTATAATCACTGACTTAGTGTCAGCATAAAATTAGCGCGCAACCAATACGTTATAGAATATAATATAAACGTGTTATGTTTTAAAACATGATCAAATGGCCGCTATCCAAACTCATTTAGCTGTTTTAATTGCCACAATTTTAAGCTCATACACAAAGATATTTGTAGTTAACTTTTATTTTTATTTCTACCAAACTGAAGTACGTTAGAAGGCAGTAATGGTTTCTTCGTACTTTCTAGATAAACTGGAAGATGCGTCTACAGAGAAGATAAAGTCGCTGATTACATACATACTAAGACACTGTTGATTGGATGTGATGCCACAGCATATACTTATCAGATATTGGGAAAAAAACCGATCACTCGCAATCCTACCGCAACAATAACTTTTCATCATTTATGTTGAAAATATTTAAAAACATTATTGATCTTTATGTTCTTACCAAACATAAGCAGGCGACTTAGCTATTACATGGACTTCAGTTTGCTTACCAAACCCAGCAAAAAACGATGCTTCCTCGAAAGCAGCTTTGTAAGGCAGCGTGTATTGTGCAGCGCTTCCAGTTCTAATGAAAGATTACATGATTTTTGTATGAGATTCCTCGCGTAGAGGCTCTGCATTATTGCTTCTTAGTGATCTTTTTAAAAAAACTGCTGAATATTTTCATTTTCCGCATCACTTTTGTAAGCTAGTGGAAATTGTCAAGCAATAAAAGAAGCAGTAGGGATGCACAAGTCACATTTACTGCGTCCAAATTAAGAATTTTTTTGGCTGGGAAGTAGCAAATCAATGATAACACCTATGCATCAGAGCTGTAAACGAATCATTCATAATTGCTTTTTAATTCACCATGAATAAAAGAAATTTGAATCATTCATCATTTAAATCATTCAGAAAAATGAATGGAATAAAATTTGAATGCATTCTTCAAAGATTTATGGGAGAGGAATTGCAATTCTTTTTTTCATTCTTATGTTTTCTGTTAGGGTAAAAATGACAGAAAAAAACCTGACGTGTTCGTAGGTGTATGTTGATTTAATGTGTTGTAAGTTAAATATTTTTTATAATAATTTGATTTTTTAATAGAACACAATTTTACTTGTTTCTAATGATAATGATTCGTTTACAGCTCTGCTATGCATAAAATCAATGCAAAAAAAAAATGGAAAACTGTGGAGGCATTGCCGCTTGTTCGCTCTTGGGCATTAAATGTCACCTTGACTACGCCAGCTAACTGCTAAGGATAAGAACCTTAGTGAAACTGGATTCCAATGGTTTAGCAATGTTCTCTCTAAAAGAAAATCATGGTAACACCAAAAAAGACAGACCACTTCTATTTAAATGTTGGCACCTAAGTCCAAAAGTTGTTATGTACATTTATAAATAAATGATCCTACCTAATATATTGTATAAACCGGTCATTTAATAGGAAAAAAGCAAACAGAAAACAACTGATAGCGTCTGTATCAAACCTTCAAAAACTTGACTTTGGCATCATTGAAGCTAATTTTAAAACTTAGAATTTTACACCTTGCGATACATCAATAACCCATCAATTAGGCAGTAATCTTTTTTTAATTCTTTCACCTGAAAATTCGTAACAATGCCAATTTCATTTTAGTCATATCGCACAGCTGCAACTGTGGACTGTAGACTACTGGAAAAAAAATCTTTCGAGAATGAACATGAACTAAACCTCAAAAAATTTAGGCTGCAACTTAAGCAATAAAAACTCTATTTACCGCAATATAATTGACGGAGAACAATTAGGTAATACTAATGTAGGTATAATGATAATTAAAAGGACGAAAAGTGAGTGAAACTTGACGCCGTCTGTAGGCACAAACTATTTTTGTTATTATATTCTAATTAAAACTGATAAATATTGAAACAAAATGTGAAATGAAATTGCCTAAAGGATGATAAGGCTATGGAAAATGTCCTACCTTTTCATAAGTTAGGTTAGACAGGGTTTGAAAACATATGGTGGCCACAAGAGGGAGGATCCACCACTACACCTAGAGACAGAATTGTCCATTGTGTGAGTCCTTGAAAGAGAAAAAGAGGAAATGTTGAGACAGAAAGTAGAATAGGAGAATGGTCAAGCATATGTGTGTGGACAAGACTAGGTATTAGCCGCCGTTAGCCACTTTAGGCCCTTGGCGTAACCTAGCATAGCGTAGGGGTCGCAGTCCGATAGTGTCGTCAGGTGGTAGACATAGTAGTCGCCGAAGTATCGGTATCGTCTTCCAGCGAGTGCCGGACATCAGCACAATAGGTGTTCCACCGTTTCCGTTTCTTCTGCGTCCCCGCATAGAAGGCAAAAACCAACTGTACCATGTTGCCAGTTTGCCGGAAATGATGTGATATTGCAGTGACCGGTCAAAAGACAGGTGAGCAGCTTCAGGTCCCTTTTTCCCATAGAGAGGAGAATTTTGGTCCTGCTAGCAGATGTAGTCAGCCACAGCGATTAAGACACCTTGCGTCCTTCAACATCTGTCCAGTACTGGTTCGCCCTGTCTCCGAGATAATCATCAATCTTCCCAAAAAGGTCACACATTTGGGGAAGAGCCGAGGTGTTCACCATGTCGCCCTCCATCTCATAACCCCTTCGTGCCAGCTCATCTGCAGCTTTATTGCAGCTTCATCTGCAGCATTCTTTGTATTCCGGAGTGTCCAGGCACCCAGCATAGCCTGGCGTACCCCACTCTAGATTTCACCGAGTTGGATCCCAGTGCTTTTAGAGCGGCTTGACTGTTCATACCTGAGGATAAAAACATTTGGGGGTGACCAATTATTGGAGAAATAATAAAAGGATCTGGCGGCAAATTACGTCTGTCGTACGTCTTTTAATGGTTTGAGGACAACAATTGTCGCGGTACTAGATATGTGACACCACTCAAATCGTAGTAAACAGTTAGAGAATATCTTTTAAATATATTCTTATATCATATTTACTTTGCAACAAGTAAGAGCGCTGTATTCGGCTGTGACAAGTCTTATATACATATGTATGTGTACATATACATATGTATGTACGATAGGAAGAACCTCGGGGATATTTCTTATAATTTGATATTTGTAACGGGCCTCTAGGACATCAGGGGGCCGAAAAAATTTAATTTCAACAGATGCACACACGTGCACACGTACAGACAACCGACTTGCTTATCTATAGGGATTCAGAAAATGGGGTCGCAAATGAATATTGAAAATATTATAGACGGAATGACAAACTTATATATACCCTTACCATCTGTGGTGAAGTTTATAAAAAAAAATAAATGAGTTCGACCAACAGTGCACGTAACGAAAAACAAGAAACTGTTAAAAACTATTGAAAACTACTACTAAACTTATTGTACTAATAAATGTTTACATTAAAAATTGTAGGAGTGGGTGCTCAAATGTTTTTGGAGTGGACTTAGCACCCCCTACAACTTACTCAATGGCAAAAATGTATTATTTATTCTAGCCAGATAAAATTGTTAAACAAATTTTTGTTGTGTTGTTATCTTTGCAAGACCAAATTGGCAACATGAATACCTTAAATATTTTAAAAGTTTATTAGTTTTGTATTAACTTCTTAGTTTTAATGGTGCATTAACTTTTTTTTAAATTAAATTTATTTATAATCAGATACAACTTTAATCGATTGTAGTTTTTTAAAGTGCCATTTTTAAATTTAATCACTAACCTCTCCCTAATTTTATCTACAATCTCTATAGAACTTTAATAACTGTAATTATTGGCGGGCAATTTTCTAAGAGATATTTTATGACTATAATTTTCTTACACATTTTAAGTTGTTTTAATCTAAATTTTTTTTTTTTACTCAAACAATCTACTTTGACATTTATGTAGTAGGCCTACGATTAATAATAATAGTTCAAGTTTCTGCTTGCTGTTATTGAACAAAAACATTATTTATATTTATTACATTTAAACATAATAATTCAGCAAGTTTTAACGAAAAGTTATTAACTTAATTTCAACACTTGTACTGCTGCTAGATAAACTTTACATTTGCAAAGTTAAAGCTGCAATAGCAAAGAAAAGGGTGGAGTCATTTAATTATATGATACTGTGGCATGAATGGAATACACCTATAATGTTGCTACACACAAACCAAAAATTGTTAACGATTAATCTTATTAGATTTTGGGCAAAAATCTTAATTGTAAAAACTTTTTTTTTTTTTAAAGCTGTTTAAACTTCACTTTACATCATAGTCTAGGTTCTAGAAAACAATCGCAATTTTAATTCAGCAGTTAAAACATGATTGACGTGTTATGAAAAAAATAGATTGAAAGTATTAAGGTGCTATTACTGAAGCTAACAAATAGCACTAGAAATGCCACTAATATAAAACAAATTTTAAAAAGGCTATGAAACAGAACCTAAAACAACACGTCGACAATAGATGGCGCCGTAACACTGCTCTTAAATGAGCATATTGCAGCATTGCTAAGAATAAAGCGTTTTCATTTTTAGTAATTTTTACCATCTTCTATTTTTCAAACAATATAATATAAGCAATAATTGCCTATTTTTATTTAAAATCCATATTTTTATCAAATTAATTAAAAAAAGCTTTTTCTTTAATTTTGCAAACTTATCGACTTTTGAATTTTGTTATTTAAATGAATTTTTTTTCAATTCTCCAAGTTTATAATAGGTATTTAATAAGATTGTAAATTATCGTTATTTTTATTGATGGGCAACAAAGAAATTTATTTACTGACAACCTAGTGTAGGGCATTAACTATAAAGTAATATATTTTTTCAATAAAATTTGTTCGTTTTCAAGCCAAAACTACAAACTAACATACAAAATATTATTACTAACCTATAATTATATTTGGTTTAATGACAACTTTTGGTAACAAGTCGTGAGCTACAATTTTAACAATTTTTTAATAAACATAATTAAATAGCAGCATGTAGTATTTTAGGTTTAAATTTAAAGACAACAACTCAACAAATGCAAATTAATTGATTTTGTTTTTGCAAATTAAAAACGATTTTCTTCTTTTTTTGTATTCGTTATAAGGGAATATTTAAATTAAATTGTGTGGAGGATTGAGATTAAAGTTACATAATCTTAATGTTGGATAGTGATGTTTTAAAGCAAATTATAAATTTACGAGTACCTTAACAATTTAAGAGCATTAATGGAAAAATCATGAATATTTGTAATAAATATTTCTTAAACATTTTCCATTACTTTTTTTTATTTATACAAAATCTTTAATAAATTTGTTTTTAAAAATATTTCTTTAATGAAATATGTTTTATGTTTTTTTTTTGTAAAAAAAAACATTTTCAATGTTTTCCCATTACGGACAATTTTTTTTTAAAGCTGTAGTAGTTTAAGCTTAAAAAAGTATAGTTAAAACAATATAGAACAAGAAAAGGGTTATTTTACCCTTAAAGCCAACTGGAAGTTACCTAGTGATCGAAATGCAGCCATAAATTTTTATTGTGCAAAAAAAATTTATTTACACCGACTCTGCCATTTTTTTTTTTAACTAGCCAAGCCCGGCGCGCGTTGCTACGCCCCTTAATGAATAAAAATGCATTCTGAATTATAATTGAAATTATAATTTTTCATGATTTTTCATCAACTGCTTTAATTTAAAATAAAGAACAAAATTTCTAATTTCTTTGCAAAAACTAACTCAAGTTGCTTTGTAAGTATTTTTGTTTACGTATTTTGCGTATGCCTTATAAGGCTATAGTGTATAATTGTGAAACAGTTATAACTTTAATAATAGTGAAACTATTTAAATTCAATATAAATTAATATTTTTTAATCAAGCATTGCTTTAAAAACATTTCGAATTAGTGGTAAAGTTTTAAGTCTTTCACGTTTACGGTTTCACAAATTTGTTATACCTATAATGTTTCTATCATTCCGTTTTGCCTTGATTAAGCTAGTTAATTAATAACTTGATAATGGCTAATGCAAAGTTTAAAGCCTCTAAAAATGCTGTTCCCTATTTATGTCATCTAATGCGTTTGTCTGCATAACGTGTCCCATTTACCTTGATAGATTTCCTTTGAAGTGTAGATGGAGGCTCTCGCACTGTTCCAATACTATTTATTTTTGATTTAAAAAATTAAGCCATCATTTTTACTTTGGTTAATGTGGTAATTATCGATGTCTCTCATAAAAGTTTATAGCTTTATAACAATTATAGTTCTCTAAAACTATATTGTAACAAAAGAGAGTTCTTTTTCTGATCATGTCTATTTTTGGTTCCAATAAGCCAACTGTTATTAGTTCTCAAAACATATAAAAAAAACTATCTACTTAGTTTGGCAGGTGTCCCGACCACTTAAAAAAAATTATATAGGTACCTATATGTATATACATATATATGTATGTTCATTCACGAGGACTAATAGTTAGTTAAATCACGGCGGAATCTCTTAGCTTATAGGTATAATGCTGTTATCGGTTTATTATTTATATCAAAGCCCGTTGTGTGCATATGTTAAATGATTTGATAGCCTCGCCTACTTTAATTTTACATAGGTATGTATTCATTAGCACTATCATATGAATCCTACATTTTAGTGTCTGACAATTCAATTTACACACCATTTATTTCTACCCAAAACTCTTCCTGAATCCAACTGTTTATTTTGACCTATGTGAAGATATTTTCCGGAATTGCTTGAGCTATAAATTTTTCAAGCATCAAAAGCTCTGCGCTTCCTTCACAAATTTTGATTTGTAAAATAATTAGTGGCGTACGAAATTTCTAAGTGCAGTTTCTTGTTTTTAATAAGGGGAAACCAAAGATTTATTCACCTTATAGTTAAAAGCATCTTCACTTTTTTAGAATTTCTAATTTTTCATTAATTGTGGGCTTATACCTACTTTGACACGAACTAAAAAAAATATTCAAAACAGACTCAAGAACTAAAAAATCTCAAGGGTTTACCAGTTATTTTTGTTGTTATTGAATGAAAAATTATGCCATGGCATAGCAATAAGGTCCTTGCAGGGAATATTTTTATTAAAAGTAAAGAAAACAATATAAGTCGCGAAAAATATCGTTTTTTCTGTCAACCGTCGCAATTTTAGAACCCTTAGTATTATAGTGTTAAGCAGTCGCAATGACTGGACCTACGCGATAATGGATAGTCGCGAAAACCGAGTGTGCACTGTACTTTACTATTTTTATATACCTATAGCAGATCATAGAGAAGTTAAATTCATATTTAAATGGCATAAAAATATCATTCTAAGTCAACTTTTTGTTTAAAATTATGAAATCTTAGATATATTATTTAAGTTAAAAGTTGTACACCCTTTAAAAGAACACCCTTTATTTCAATCGAACATAGAAAAGTTAAATTCAAATTCATATTGCTAACACAGAATTGTAAGCAATAATGTATCAATAACTAAAACAACAAAAACTTCAATAGAAACTTACCTCACAATAATTGTTGTTGTTTTAATTATTTATTTTTCCTTCTCATTTCGGCACCTCTTAAAAACACTTACTCAAACATTTGTTTACATTTTTACCATAAATGCATAAAAAAAACAACAACAAAATTGCATATCATAATACCGTTAATGAGAGCACAAAAAATGTGATTGACGAAAGAAGTTAAAGAAAAAGAAACACAAAACTATTTTTTTATTACATTATTATTGAATTTAAAGAAATAAATAAATATGTACCTACATATGTACATATATATGTACATATGTAGGAATATTTTAAATTTAATTTAAAAAAAATGCAATTCTTTAGGCACTATAAAATACACTTTATTTTATTTTTTAAAACGCTTAACAATTTTAAAGGCAATCTGCCTAAACTTTGTAACTTTTTTCTTAAATATGTAAGTATGTACTTATACGTATGTATGTATGTATGTAAGTACTTGATTTATTTTATTATATTTACATAACAATAATTATTGTGAACATAAATTTATTTAAACAATCCACGACGTAATTTTACAAGCACTTGTCCGATTAGAAGAAGAACACGAACTGGCAAAAAAATAATTTTTAAGTGCAAAGGTGAAAATAAAAGAGAGAGCGGAGCATATGGTATACCATGGTGTAATTTTATAGGTGACCTTATTATATCAGCTGATCATATATGTAAATAGATTCTAATCATGACTACATTCTCGCATTCGATAGCAAAAAAAAAACTTGCACATTCGACTAAAATTCGATTGCAATTCAGAATGTGACCGTAGTATTTTAAGGAAAAAATTGTGCATTTACTAAAAAGATAGTATACCTACCAAATTTTTTTTTTAATATGTAGGTATACGTATTTTGTCTGTATTCTTTCTTTAAAAATATATTACATACATACTTACATATGGGCAATTCCATGTCATCGTATGTGACATTTGTACGCCAACAAAGTGGTACAGATTTTGCAAAAATAGTGGTAGATAAAAAATAATTTCATCAATATGAAAAAAAAATCATTACATGCGGAGCCTTGTCGTCTGAAATATCGGGCAAAATAAGTGCATATCGTACGTGACATAAAACGGAAGTCATGTTTAGGAGCATGTAAAAATCTGCGAATTATGGAGGTTTTTTTTTTAATTCTTATACTAAGTGATATATTTTTCCTTTATAATCCGTAACTTTTAAATGCAAACAGTTTATGGATGATTTTTTATTGAACAAAATTTGATATCGTATGTGACAAATTTTTCTCTTATAGTATTCTTAAGTAATTAAATATATGGTTTGTTAATATATGCATAGAAAAGGTTAAAAACAAGTAAGAGCGCTATATTCGGCTGTGCCAAATCTTATATACCCTACACTACGTGTATTTATGTATGTATGTATTTACATGTCGAAATGTATTTAAGGTCTAAGAAAAGTGGATTTTTTTATGATAATAACTTTGGTCCATATAAGTTTTTCGCCCATAATTTATTTTTTTATTTATTTAAATTAGCTACATATAAATTACAGCTAAGCATTATCAAAATATCAATAACAATACAATTATATAAACAAAAATACTACAAAAAGTCTCAAGTAGCCAGATCTGAGTTGCTGATATTTGCTGATTCTGAGCCAATTAGTATTTTGTTTTTTAATTTCCCAAATAAACATGTCTTACAAACATATATAATAATTTTGGTAAAAACAAATTTTTTTGTTTTGCATATGTCTCGTTAATTATCGGATTTTGCTGATTTCAAGAATCTCGGAAAAATTTCTGAATGTTTTATACCAATAGAACATCGGCAAGGGCTGAGAAAAGTTGATTTCAGCAGACGGACATGGCTAACTTAACTCCCCTATCTATGTTCGTTTACAAAATAAATTTTTGTTTTTGAATTGGGCGCTTCTCCCATCGGAGAATATGTAAATTTATAATTATCAAGTGAACTCTGATGTATTTAATTGCAATTGTAGTACTTACAATATCGTACGTGACAAACTTTTAACGATTATAAAATTTTTATTACATAAAATTTAAAAAAAAATTCGATCAATATTTGTTTGCGACAAATATCTTGCTTCGAACTTTTCTTTTGAAATACTTGCAACCGGTCAAATTCAAATGACGTAGAAAAATAATGTTTTGACAAAGCAAACAATAAAAACCGCTAATCGAACTCTATATTACCTTTTTTCTTATCGATCTTGTCTATTGCTGTTGTAACATTAATTTTAAAGTATAATTGCAAAGTTACAAATACCTGAATTCAGTCGCTAGTTAAAAGAAAATAGTTAATTGCAATCTTCTAAATTAATCAAAGAGATGGTCAGTTTAAACTGTTATTTTTGCTCTTTAAAAATTTTAATAATCTATAAATACCTCTTTATACTAAAACTAGCTTATAACCCGCTACTTCGTTAG
>NDXZ01049394.1:0-11653 GCA_003055125.1 Paykullia maculata
CCCTGGGTAACCTATGGGAGCTACGTAAACTTAATTTCAACATGCACACGGACAGACGGACAGACGGACATGGCTAAATCAACTTCCCTATCTGTAAGGATCCCAAATATATACACTTTATAGGGTCGCAAAGGAATATTGAAGAAATTACAAACGGAATGACAAACCTATATATACCCTTAACACATGTGTGTGTGTGAAGGGTATAATGATAATTTTGCCTTCATTTCACAATTCAGCTCGTTTTAAATCAATCAAGCGCATTTTTGTTGCATTTTAAATTTTTCTGAAAATGTGCGGTATCCCGGGAATTTTATCCCGGGAAATGCCAAATGAAAAACTCTACTTACACACAAATAAAATAATTTATTTGTAAAAACAATTTTGTTTTTTGGTTATATCTCGTTAGTTTTAGTGATTTTTAATATCAAGAATTTCGGCGAAATTTCTGATTGTTTGATACCAATAACGTGTCCGTACGACATCGGGGGGCTAAGAAAACTTGATTTCAATAGACTGACAAACATACAGACGGATAGATGGACAGACGGACATGGCTAAATCGACTTCGCTATCTATAAGGATCCAGAATATATGTATATACTTTATGGGGTCGCAAAATTAATATTGTAGAAATTACAAACGGAATGACAAACCTATATATACCCTTGTCACCTGTGGTGAAGGGTATAAAATGGTAACAGAAAAAATTATGGCCGAAAACTTAAACAAAAGTTTGATTTGAAATAAATAAAATTTTTTATGAATTTTTTTTAATGTTTTTCATAAATCTTTTTGTTTGATTTTTATTTCATTATCAATTGTGTTGACACCATACCATCACCAAAATATTTCTAATTAGTCAATTTCATGCCTTATTATATAAAATAATTGTTATGATTTTGATTTGATTTTTTTCCTCATTTTCATGTAAAAACACAACAGAAACAAACAAAGGACATAAAGTATGGAAAATCCTTATTCGTACAACTAATATTATATATTTTGTTAAAACATTTTTACTTTATTATAAATCTATGTATATGGTATATTACGGTGATATTTATGTACAAATTGAGAATACAAACTTAAACTAAATGATAAATAATAAACAAAATTCGTAATAAAAACAAATTGGACAAACTTTTCATGTATGTATGTATGTATTCATATGCTGTATGAATATATTTCATTGTATTGTTATTACATTTCTAAAATGAGTACTGAATGCGAAACAAGAGGGAACATAAGGGTGTTTTTGTTGTTATTATGCGCATCCTGCTTACATTCCCTTTTTTTTGTATATTCTGAAAAGTGTTGCCATTCCTAAAGATTTACTTGTATATTAAATTTAAAATATTTTTAGATGTTTAAAATATATTTCTGATTCAAAAATGAGATATTGTAATTCTTTTTAATTTAATAGATTTGTTAGGCTATTTTTAGTTAGAAATAATTGTTTAAACTAATTACACACAAACATTTTATACACAAAATTTAAAGCTTTCAAACAACTTCTTTTTTTATAGAGAATTC
This sequence comes from Paykullia maculata, assembly GCA_003055125.1. Classification (NCBI taxonomy): domain Eukaryota; kingdom Metazoa; phylum Arthropoda; class Insecta; order Diptera; family Rhinophoridae; genus Paykullia; species Paykullia maculata. The sequence goes on from NDXZ01049394.1 coordinate 1,537, forward strand.
TCTACTTGTTTGCCAAATATAGTTTAAAAAAATTTTTAAAAGTAGATTTTTTAAAAAAAAATTTTCTAAATGTATGGTAACACTGATTATGAGTAAACCTTACTTAATAAAATTAGTAGATGTGGGAATCAATTGCATTTTATTCTCTTATTGATTTGTATTTTTGTATTTACATTTCGTGCTATTGAGGTTATGCATCAAAGGGTAAACCTGCTTTAATCATTTTAATTCTAGTTTTTATTTTTATAATTATTTTTAAATATTTAACTTAAAAAAATGTGTTTCTAAGAAGAAACCAAGACTTTTTTGGTGCCTGAGCTGCTAAAATTAATATGTATATAAAATTTAATTTTGTTCTACGCTCGCTAGAAAGTCCTTTTTCATCTGATATATCCTTATGAACGACAACACCATAAAAATAAGTGTGAAATATATATCACTTCAAAGAGGTGAAGAAGAAAAAAATGTAATAAAATTGTTCAATTCACAACCCCTTTGTAATGTTGTATTGTCTATTACAATACAATTTAGTTTTGTTAACTTGTAAACAGTAAGTTTTGTTGTATCTGTTGTATCTTTGTGTTGTTAAACGTCAAATATTAATAAACGTCAAGTTTATTTACGCCAAATTTTAGGAACCAAAATAAAATTAATGATTATTTTAGAGTAAAACCAAGTCCATTTTGTATTTACATACATATGTGTATAAAATTGAGTCTTATTTTAGTCGATTGAGTGTTTTTGCTGGGTTTAAAAAAAAGTTGATTCGTCTTTTACGTACACGCAAAGAAATGGAAAAGAATGGTTTCAGATTATGGTTATCATATAAACTAAAACCATCATACATTTTTATTTTTTATGATTATCCGTAACATATTTATAGTTTGGACAAATATATAATGATTCTTGCCATCATATATATGATCATGGTATTGACGTAAAATATGACTACAACCATATTATGATTATGACAATTGTAATAATCAAAGAATTTTAAAATTGTCTGTGATCATGTTACCGTGACCATATTTATTCATGTTTTTCTTTGCGTGTATGTAAGTAGCATTTGTGTGGATTTTAATATTTACATTGGACATATTTCGCGAATTTAAGGGCAAACAAGCCATGTTTTTTAGTTTTACGATCCAAATAATTTGGTCCACAGATTATAAATTTGACATGAACAACATTTTTAAGAGGGGGATAGAACCAAATACATATTGTAAACGTTTTAGTATCAAATATTTAAGTATAATATATACTTGAGTATGTCCCTAATTTTTTTCTATCCGCTGATTGTGCATAGAATAATCTTGTTTTCCATTAATCGTAAACTTAGGTAAGGATTAGCGTTGTCAACTTTGAAATTTCAAAACGCACCAAAATCCAGAAAAAAACGCACACATAAAAAAAACGCACCAAGTTATAGATAGGGAATTCGATTTAGTCATGTCCGTCTAACCGTCTGTCCATCTGTCCATCCGTCCGTTTGTCAGTATGTTGAAATCAAGTTTTCTCCCCCGATGTCGTACGGACGCGTTAGTAGTATCAAACAATCAGAAATTCTTCTGAGATGTTTTTTATTGAAATCCAGTAAAATCGCTTAATAACTCACCAATATATAAACTAAAAAAGAAGACTACATATTTTTTTTTTTTACTCAAAAATTATTATATTTGTGTGTAAGAAATGCCTTTTAGGGAATTTCAAAAGAAAAAAATTTCCGAGATATAAGCAAAAAAAAAAAAATTAATGGGATATAAGCAAAAACAATTTTTTTTTAACAAAAATTATTATATTTGTGTGTAAGACAATGCCTTTTTGGGAAATTTGGAAAATTTACTAATTGGCCTAAAATCAGCAAAGATATGGGCGAAAAACTTCTATGGACTAAAATTATTATCATAAAAAAATCAAGTTTTCTAAGAATACCTTTCGGACATGTAAATACATACTTACATAAGTAAACATTTACACACATATATACATAGATAAATACACGTAGTGAAGGGTATATAAGATTCGGCACAGCCGAATATAGCGCTCTTACTTGTTTTATTTAAAATGTTTATTAAATTAATTTTGCATAAAAAGTGTAATATTTTTGTATTAAAAAAATAAAAATAAAATAGTCTTTTACAGTTCAGGGTTTTTAAATATATCTTTAATTAAACAGAAGTTTTATTTATTTTAGTTTTACAGCAATTTATATAAATTTTCACACTTCTTTTACACCACATCCCGCATTTTATAAAAAACTAACAATGATCGTGACAATACTTTGCCTTTGCTAAGCTGTTTAACAGACTTGACAGCAACTTTTACTGCAAAAACAATTACATATTATTAAAATCTAAAAGCGAGAGCAACTTTTATATAATGAAATGTTTCATTTTCTTTACATAATGCAAATTATCTCTAACAACAATACCGTTTTACTTTGTGCATATGATTTGGTACGTCTTAAACATCATAACTTCTTATTCTTGTTGTGGTCTGTAAAATTGATTGTAAAAATTTTGCACTTTTAAATAAAATCGTATTGAAACAAGTGTACTTTATTGTACAAAGGTTTTTTTCTCACACTGAAACAAAAAGTTGTTTTAAATTTGCTTTGGTGCCACAAAAAATTAAAAAACGGAAAAATGGTGCGAAACGCACCAAGTTGACAACGCTAGTAAACATCAAAGTTATTTAACGTTTCTATTATGTATATCAACAATAGAAGATTCAGAAATATACTAAATTAAGAAAACAATTTTTCGATTTCTATATTTTACATACAAACATATAATAAGGTAAGATATTAGTTGGATGGGTATTTGAGACAAAAATAATGTTAAAGTGCTGCAAGAAACAAGATCAAGTAAACAACCCCTTTTGAAATATTTACTATCAATTTAATAAAATATTAAAAGTAATACCTGATGGTGCGGATTTTCACAAGGAATTTTGTTTAGTGATGAATCTGTTTAGTGATTTAATATATACCTCACTATTACAAAACTGTTACGTATAAAGTAAAAGTCACTGTTTGGTGACTTTATAGGCCAGCAGAATTGATCTGATGCCGCACATAGGGGTATTTTGCCAATCTAGCTGGACTTCACTTTTTTTTAAGCTTATATTAACTCATAGGCTGGTAAAGCTTGAAAGTAAGAAAAATTAGATCAAATCTCTACCTCTGAAAAATGCTACTTATTTTAAACTTTTTTTAAGTTTTCCTATACTTTTGTTTAGCAAATACACCTTTTATCGTCAGCATAAGTTTATTGGTAAAGGGAGGTATCCCCCCAATATCACCCCACTTCCTCGGAACGACTCTGTAAAAAATTTTTTTTTTATTTTGCTAATTTCCACAAAATATTTATTTTTCTATGCAAAAACAGAAAAAAGGTTATATTTTAAAAAAATTATTTAAAAAAATGGCACAAAAACGCGCAACGGTTTTTTTTTACTCTTATAGTAGAGATTTCATATTTTATTGTGAGTATAACATTTTTAAGGATCGCGACAGCCCTCACTTTCAAATCCCTTTTGATGTTTTTTTTTTCTCAAAAAGTGAACAAAAAAACCGTTTTGTTAATTTTGAACAAATTTTTTTAAATTAAATAAAAAATTTTTCTAAAAATTATTATAAGCAGAAAAAGAATCAATGTAAAATCCTTATTGGTTTAGCCACAAAAAAATATATTGTAAACCTCTCAACCCATGCAATTTACTCAACTTTCTTGACTTTAACAGTGTCCCAAAACGACAAATCTCAAGCAAAAGTCTTAAAGATTTACTTAACCATACAAAATTTTGTTGTCTGTTGAGCTGCGTACTCAAATTTTTACATTTCTTAAATTTCACTTTTGACCAAATATCCGGCTAGATTGGCAAAATACCTCTATGTGTGCCGGTCAGAACGTCAGAGTAAATGGTGACAATGGCAATGTCCATACTTTGGAGGAGCTGTGGTTTCAACAAGACGGTCCAACATGTTACACAGCGCTTGTCACAATTGGTTTTTTGAAAGAAACATTCTAGGACTAGTTTTTGTTGGGCTATGTTAAGTCTCTGATCCACGCCGATAAGCCACAGACAATTGAGGTTTTGGAAGAAAACATTCGTCCCGTTATAACTTACATACGGTCTTCCTGATTGGATTTCCTTCGAGTCATCCGAGTTCCCCATATGCCAAAAATCATACATAAATAAAAATGATGGGAATCTTAAACAATCCCAATCCCTTCTAAATCAATATTTTTACGAGAATTTACAATAAATTTGAGCGTGATGACAAATTGACACATATGGATCATCATTAATGCTGTACCTGCACAACCCTAAATCGATTGGGGTGAGCAAACTGTTGTACGGATAATACACATTTAATTAGATTTAATTTAGTAGGAAAACGATCGACGATTATCTAATTAACCGTTCTGATGGGCGATTATTAGCACCATAAAATTCCCGATGAGTTTCTCAAATAATTTTCAAAATAAATTTAAGCAAATTTAAATTAAGAAAAATAATCATTATTAAAAAAAAAGTAATAATAATCTTGCAAATAAACGTTTTTTTTTTAAGAATTAGGGTTTGAAATAACTTTAAGTGTTTAAAAATAAGGGTGACCATCTGTATTGAAAAGAATCTAAAATTTCTCTTTTACAAATAAAATGAACAAATATGATCCTCCCAATTCCAATTAGAATTAGCTAAACCAATCAGGTTTGTTGTTCGGGAAAACTCATTACTTAATAAAGAAAAATATTTGATTAGTTTCATCCCCTATTGAATTGAACATTTCATTTGAAATAGGGTTGATTACGGGTGACAAATTGTTTATTAGTATGTTCAAAGGAATTTAAAAAAAAATTGTTCATTTCATATTCTTTGTTGAGAGCCTACATACGATCTGTGATTTTGAAACTGATATGAGTGAAATTACGTAAAAGTTAAAAGTCAAAATCTTAAACAAAAATAATTGAAGTTATTTGATTTAATTCAAGGTGGAATATGCCTTGGTTCAATAAAAAAAATATTAATTCATTATATATAAGAAAATTTTTTTAATTTTTTTTATTTTTTTTATTTTGCATTCATAAATAATATGTTTAACTAAATCAAATCAAAGTGTATTTAAAATAATTAAAAAATAAACAAAAAAATAAAACACTCTAGTTAAAAAATATTGTTATTAAAGTAACATATATTTTGCACAACATTAGTACGTAGCACCAATATTTGAGAAATATGGAACTCTGCTACACCCTACAAAGGGATAGAGTGCACATATTCAAAGTGGCAATTATTTTAAAGCTGATCTTTATCTCCTAAAACGATATTTTGTACAATGGATAATAAGATAAAATTCTACATCACTAAGTGCCAAGGAAGTTCAGTCCTACGTTGTTTAATTTTATTGAAGTGTGCAATCGAAGTTTTATCATCACCTAAACTAACGGAAATTTTCAACGAGATCGACACATATCAAAAAAAAAAAAGGGATATAAAATAAAATAATTTGGATATTTGGACCTTAATGAATTTAGCCGTGTTTTAACGTTCGTGCTAGTTTTTAAAATGGTTTGCGCTTAATAGGAGGCTATACCGCTGAACCATTGTTCTTTACATCGTGTTACTGATAATAAGGAGATTCCGATATGAGGAAAATGGGACACTCAAACTTACGAGCACACCACCACCGTTTGGGGAAGTAAATGCACGGACGACATCAAATCGATGGAACATTTCCTATGTTACTGCCCAGATTTTGCACAGCATGAGTCCAATGCTTTATGTCTAACATAATAGCAGACGTGACTCACTTAAGAGGTATCAAAGAGGAAGCGTTGAGGAAATTCGTCCGCATCATTGAATTCCTGTGAGCAGTGCAGATTTCTTGATCTTTTCTTCTATTTTCTTTCTCCTTTTTTTTCCATTGCAAGAAGCGCCTATTAAGCTGATTACTGGCTTAGGAAACAGTGGACGTGCAGCACCTTCCAAACAACAATAACGTTTTGAATATGGTCTAAGTAGCTTTTTTTAAACGTGGTCTCGCAAAAAAATTTTAAATTAAGATTTTGAGCGCAGCATATTGCATACAAGTGAAGTCCAACCGGAATACTGCGAATAAAAAATGTGCACATGATTATTTTTTGGCTTACGATCACGAACAAAAAATTTTTTTTAACACGTTAACGTCTGCTTGAAAAACTTTTATTAATTCAATGTTTTTTTTGTAAAACATAATATCATTTTAAAGTTTTCACTTAAAGGAGGCATCCCGATGGTTTTAGAGATAAGTTTGGCATGGCAATTTACGTTGCAACATCGTTTGCACGTTGTTCAAATTAATTCAATATTTTTTTCGGTGATGAAGCACAAGAAGAATTTCTGCATTTAGAGCGATGATAATCCACAATCCATCGTCGAAACACCATTACATCCAGGAGAAGCTACTGCTTGATGAACTTTAGGGACCGGTGGAATCATTAGTCTTCAAAAATGGTGATGGTAGGCACGTTGCAGTAAATGGTGAGCGGTATAGAAACAGAATAACTAACTTTTTTATGCCTCATTTAGAGGGCATCAACGTTGCTTAACATCACGGGATATACTTAATTGACTTAAGGCAACATTTGAGAAACAATTATTTGGCAAAATGGAACTGTTTATTGGCCACCTTCCTCCTGACGTTGTCGCTTGCCTATGTCAATATAACAGAAATAATTGAGCACTTTAAAGTCATTATTCGAAGTTATTGCTGAAATATTGTCTGAGATACTGCAAAGAGTGTGTGATAATTGGATCTCCAGATTACGACATTTTTAAACTGTGCCCGAAAGCATCATAAAACATTGATTGACATTAAGTTATAAGTTAAAAAAGGCAATAATTATTAATTTATTTCAGTTAAAAAAAAAAACACACGATCGCTAGTTGCAGAGCTTGTTGGAATGATTATAATTTGTATTGACAATTCCTTTAGCAAAGAAATATCATCTGTATTTTATGAAGTTATTTCATCATCTTCATTATTTTTTGTATACCCTTCACCACAAGTGACAAGGGTATATATAGGTTTGTCATTCCGTTTGTAATTTCTACAATATTCATTTGCCACCCCCATAAAGTATATACATATATTCTGAATTCTCATAGATAGGGAAGTCGATTTAGTCATGTCCGTCTGTCAGTCTGTTAAAATAAACTTTTCTCAGCCCCCCGATGCCGTACAGACCCGTTATTGGTATCAAATGATCAGAAATTTTCCTGACATTCTTGCTATTGAAAATCACCAAAATTCGACAATTTACAATTAGCAAAAGTTATTATATTAAGGTGTAAGAAATGCCTTTTGGGGAATTTCAAAAGAAAAAAATTTTCGAGATAAATACATATGAGCAAAAAATATTTTTTTTTACACAAAAATTATGATATTTAGGTTTTGGGAAATTTAAAATTTACTTATTAGCTCAGAATCAACAAAGATATGGACAAAAAACCTCATAAGTATATATATACACACATAAATACATCCATTAATACACGTAGTAAGTGTTATACGATTTGGCACAGCCGAATATAGCCTCTTACTAGTTTTAATTCTTTTTTTAATCAGATATTTGTTTAAAAAATCTTAAAAAATTGAAAATTTAGGTCTATTATGATTAACAACACCCTTTTCATACTTTTTTCACTTGTGTACTAAAACATACATACATATGTGCATATCGCTCATTTACTAAAAGAACGTCATAACTCAAAAAAACTAGTTCTGCAGAAAATAAGTTTAAAGTTTTCAATTTCAGTGGAAATATTAAAGAGTTTTCTTCTATCAAGAGGTGAGTTTACACGCCATTTGCATGAATATTTACACAATATAAAACATAATATTGTAAAAAATTCTGCATCATTAACTCCAAAATTTCATTTTTTGAGTTATGACGTTCTTTTAGTAAATGAACGATATGTATGAGGCATCATTATTCGTGGAGCGGACAGGGCAAACAATTTTTTTTGCCGACATTACTTGATATTTGGCTCAACTATACTTCTAGTAGACATGAATGGGTATATCAAATATTTTTGTATGATGTATATATCTTTGTCGAGTTATTGGGTGCTAAAGTGTAGCCGTTTTTTCAATTATTGTTTTGAACTAGAAAAAAATAAAACAAAAAATAAGATAAGAGATTGCTTTAGAAAATCGTCTGATCTTTAAAAAAAATATATTTGAAAAAAAAAATTTTTATGTGCGAAACCGGAAATGACCAATTGATAATAAAATTTTATAATGTTGGACATGTTTTTTTTCTTTATTTTTTTACAAAAACTAGTCTATAGTGTTCTTATTATACTGTGAAAGTTTGATAATGGACTGCTCATTAGTTTAAAAGTTATGCAAATTTCTTAACATGCGGTACGCACTTTTAAACCGGAAGGGACCATTTCAACATTTTTTTTGTAACTAGGCTCCATTTGTTTTTATTTTTTAATTCGAAATTAGTCTAGGGTATACTAGTAATACCATAAACGTTTTAAAGGGGATACATATTAGTTTAAAATATATGTAAACAACTCTGGATGGTTGTCGCACTGCGAAACCGGAAGTAACCATTTCAACATATTTTTTCTAACTTGGCCCTAATTGTATATTCCACCTCAAAACGTTTATATAGCATAGTTTACACTAGACTTATATAAAAAAAAAAAATATTAAAAAAATAAGGGCAAAATTAGAAAAAATTGAAATTCAAAATGGTCACAAATTTATTTTTTTTAAAGATCAGACGATTTCCTATAATAATCACTTATCTTATTTTTTTTGTTTTTTTTTTCTAGTTCAAAAAAATAATTTCAAAAACAGCAACACTTTGGCACCCAATAACTCGACAAATATTACTACATATATATATATTACATATATTTCTAGTTATGCCAAATATCAAGGAATTTCGACAAATTTTTTGCCTTGAACGCTTCACGAATAATGCTTCATATGTAGATTTAAGCTTAGATTTTATCTACATAAAGAGTTTTATCTCGATCTATCCTTGAGAAACTTAAGTTGGTAATTACGACGACCGTATATTCTGAACTGTATTAAAAAGCTTTGTTCTCTGCAAATTCTTCTTAAGTATAAATTAGCTTTTTGATGCTTTTGCCTCAAATGAAAAAAAATGTGTACTTTTTTATTATGATTTACATAAGCAGTAAAGATTTTTTTTAGCAAGATTTATTCATGTGGTAAGTTTTAATCGTTAATTTGTAAAGTCTTAACAAATTTAATCAATAATACCAAAAATATTTATTTTGATGTTGCCTTAAAAATATGCCATTTAAGGTCATTGAATTGCTCAAATATTTTACCGAAATATATTTGCAGGTTGCTTAAAAACCTAATATGATGCATCAAGTTTTATCTTTTGGCATCAGATAAAATAGATGGCACTTAAGAACTTGGCCGCCACAGATCACCAACATATATCTTAAATTGTTTTCTAAAAAAAGTTAATCTCTTAATTCTCCCCTAAATCTAGGAAAAATATCCTTATCTGGCATCAATGCACCGACCGTTAAGGGCGACAAAAACAAATACTTTTCAATCACAAATCAAACATATATTTATACAAATTTTGTTTTTAATAAATTTATAACCATTTTTTATTTACAATAATAAAACAATCGTTTATCTTTTTTGACTATTTCAACGGCTACCTCAACTGTTATTCTATTGCTTCAACGATGTTATTAACATGTTCATGTTATTCTTTTGTTACCTAAATGTATTTCTACTGCTAGCTTAACTGTTATTTTATTTTGTTACTTAATATTTTGGACATACATGTGTACATATGTAAATACATCTATTGCTACTATAATGCGAAGGTAGCACAAGTAATAGCAAATAATTAAAGTTTTTACACATTTGTAAAATAAAATATTCGGTATTTTTTTCGTTGCTTCTGCTACTTAAAGTCTAGTAATTGAAACACTGCTCTTATTTTATTCTGACTAATGTGCTGTTTTTAATATCCAAGCGAACATATTGGGTAAACATTTTCTAGGTTTTTTGTTATTGTAAAAACAAAATCAAAACACACGTAAAATTACAATTCGA
>NDXZ01049405.1:0-10579 GCA_003055125.1 Paykullia maculata
CACAATTGTGCAATGAAATGACCACCATTGATTTAAAGTTAGAGTATAATTATTAATTGTATAAAATAAAGCAACTGTGGGGTTTCCAATGTTTCTGTTTAGCCCATTTTTTCTCAAGAATAATAATGTTTACTTGTATGCTGTTCATAAATGTAAGTACAATACTGCACAATAATGGTGCTGGGTATACAAAATTCGGCACAGAATTTATAAATCTAGAATTGTCCAGTTGTTTTTAACGAATTACTTAATTAACAATAATCGGTTTGATGTGAACTCGTCTATTGTTTACCAATTGAACTGTCAGCTATCAAACAGCTTTTCTGTTTCTAAATAAAATAATTTACCCTTTCAAAGTCTATTTTACAAACGAAAAACCTTTCAAAAAACCACCAGAATAAATTAAAATATATTAGGCCCAACCTTAGCTTCAAAAGGGCTCAACTTTGAATTTAATCTTTCAATATTATTATTTAGTTTCCTTATATTTTGACATAGTCAATAAACTAAAATTTCGGAAAAAAACTCAATTGTTTTATATTTTTAAATATCTGTTTTAGATGTTTTTGAAATTTCTGTTTCCATATTATTATTATTTCTTTTTTTACTTTTTCCTTATACAAATATTTACAAGTAATTAAACACTAAATAGAAATTTAAATAAATGGTAAAATTTTTTTATACAAATTACTTACAAGAAATGTCAAAACGGAGTCATGAGACTCTACTTGACAGTTTGCGAGTGTGGCAAACTACCACGTAAACTTACAAGAAATACATACAATAAATTTTCTATTATAATTTAAATTATATATGAACAGTTATAAGATTAAAATAATTAATTAACAAATAGTAATAAATAAAATAATTAATTACACATATGTATTTACAAACATTTTTAAACAGTTATTTCTCAGAAGAATTTCAAGAGCATTATCTTCTTTTTTAGCTCCTCTTGACAGGCCATTAGATGTTTATTTTGATGTCTTTGGTGTTTAGGGGGTTTGTAGTGAATGAAATCCCCTCTAAGAGGAATGATTTGTTGAAAAAATAACCCTTTTGTAGGACGTTAGATGCATTATTCCAGCAACTTTTAAGAGTTTTAAGTTCAAGTGCAGTTTTCATGTTTTATATCAAAATAATACCAAATCTTTTTCTCTATGCTCTAATCTATCTCTTTCTTTCTCTTTCACGCACACACCCTCATTATATTTCTTATTTATTTTGATATTTATGAAATTTAGTTTAAATTACTTTCTTGTGTTCTAAATTGAACTCTTTTTCTTAATAAATTAAACATACGTTTTCATTTCTGTGGCGTTAGTGTTTGCAGGGCCGAGGGAGGTGGTGGACCGGTCATTACTGGCATCATACCAGCGGCCGCTGCTGCCGCTAAACCTTCCATTACAGCCGCATCAGGATGCAAAGGTTTCTTTTTTAAAATGCTTAGATCATTGACATTTTCCAAAAACGATTTATGACCCGAAAAGACCTTAACGCTTTCAAAATCTTTTTTCAACTCCTCAATATCACGCTTTTGCTTGGCCCGTCGATTTTGGAACCAGGTTATCACCTGGGCATTTGAGAGCCCCAAAGAGGCAGCAATTTCATCACGATCCGCTGGTGACAGGTACTTTTGATACAGGAAACGTTTTTCCAACTCAAAGATCTGGTGGTTGGTAAAGGCGGTGCGTGATTTGCGCTTCTTTTTAGGCTGAGGTCGATTCGAGAAGATGTCCAAGTGGGATTTGTCTAAAATGATAGAGAGAAACAAACTTTATATAAGATTCTATTTACTGTGTTGGCAATAGTTATTTATTATTATCACTTTTAAAGTATTAAAATAATTTATTAAATAGTTTTTAATTTATAGTAAAAAAACATTTTTGTTTTGATGTCATCAATTTTATGCATTAAATTTTTTTTACCGGAGGCGTTATTTGTTAATAACATTGTGGCTATTGATAACTGTCAAGTCGTTTGGAATGAACTTGAAATCTTGTCATTATTAATATTTTTCGAAGAATTAAATTATAATTTATTGAAAATGGGTATTCATTCCGTTTGCTTTTTCTGGTTTTGGCACAGACAAATATTTAAAAATTTTTAGACAAAAATTTCCTTTACTTAAACCATATATGGTTTCTTCTAGTCTATTTTTTTCGGTTTTGCTGTCACTAACATGTGCTATTTTTAATAGTTTTATTACAATGTTAACTGATGCTCTTTCTTAAATTCACTGCGTTAAATTAAATTGTTATTTCTCTTTTAGCTGAATACCCTTAAGCCATTTGTCTACCTGTAATATAATAATTTATTCTTAATTATATTTCTATTACATTGTACTACAATGATTTACACTTGCAAGAGTTAAAGCTGATGCTTTTCGCCATTATTTGTTAATAATTATATTCCTACAATTTATTATTTAACAATTGACAAATGATTAATGATGATTAACGATGCTGCCGCCCATATAATTAATTAGCTTTTGATTTAATGTCAATATTTTTTTTTTAATTTAACACATGTTTATTTTTAATTTTGGCTTTTCTAGTGTCTAAGCTTAAGGCTTAATTCAAATCCAAACAAAACCAGTACAAGTGTCTCATCTCACAGTAACTTGATAGACTTAAACATTTGTTTAATACATTTTGATTAGTTTTATTTAAAACTTGGTATTTTTCGTTTATAGCAATTAAAATAACGTTTTTTTTTCTTCTAAGCTTGTTAATGTGGAAAGGAGGTGACGGACGGTTCATTATGAACTGTTAAACATTCAAGTATTTTACATTTAATTTTTCTTCTACAACGGTGTAAAATTAACACTGAATTCAAAGTGGTAATAGTTTCAAGCGGTGTTAGATCAAACAAATAAGCCGTGGATGTTAAAAAAAAATATTACATAAATTTTGTTGTTGTCCGGCTACCGTTTGGTTTTTGATTACTCGCTTGGGTTTTCACTTAACAAAACAGCTGGAATTTGTTTATATTTTCAATACTTTGTTTTTTAGTATTTTTTTTTTCGTTATGAAAAGATATGATAAACGATTTATAATCAGTGTAAGAAACTTGGTAGTTGATATGTGTTAAAGTGAAGAAAAATGTAAAGAAAACCTTATAGTTTTTCCCAGTTCTAAAAGAAAGAGATTAAATGTTAAACATTTAATTACTGCCAATAAGACAAGATAACTAGATTCTAAGCCATTACTCGGTGCAAAGAAGTATTTTTTTAAGCCAGAAGGCTAACTTGAATTGTTAAACTCTTCAAAGAAACCCAGCAAAATTTTGTAAAATATATTTTAGATAAACTGTTGCGTCCTTAAAAGCACCTCAAATCCAGAATAAATCCTTGCCACCTGTGGTGAAGGATATAAAAATCCCAGGTTTCGGGATTTTTTTAACCTCAAGATGATGGGTTGTCCTGTTTAACGTTTTAAGTGGAAAGGATACTAAATGTTTGAGCCGTAATTGTAACACCAAAGAGCGACATATTTGGCCAAATCTTATATACCCTTCACTACGTGTATTTTGCCCTATGCTCCCTTGGGATGTATATGTATACTTATTTATGTACTTATGTATTTACATGTTTGAAAGGTATTTAAACTCTTAGAAAACTTGATTTTTTTATGATATAATTTTTTTTAATACAGGTTTTTCGCCCATATCTTTGCGGATTTTGGGCCAATTAGTAAATTTGTTTTTCAAATCAAAAGGCATGTCTAACTACCAAATTCTAATATCTACCAAATTTAATGATTAACAATAGAGAGAATCTCGGGAAAATTTCTGATAATTTGATACCAGTAACGGGTTCGTACGACATCAGGGGACGGAGAAAAGTTGATTTCAACAGACGGAAAGACGGACAGACGGACATAGCCAAGTCGACTTCCCTATCTATAAGGATTCAGAATATTTATATTTTATGGGGGGTCGCAAATGAATATTGTAGAAATTACTAACGGAATGGCAAACTTATTTATACCCTTGCCACCTGTGGTAAAGGGTATAAAAACTCCACATAGACTTTCTATGTCTACTAAGCAGTGTCCATACGTCTGTCTGTCAGTCCAATAAACGTTGCTGCTATAGTGCAGGTCGCCGTGTTAGTAAAACTTGTTACAAATAAATTTTTGAGCCATTGGTCGATCTTGGTTGTAATGATTCATCTAAAAGAAAATCTTTCCAATTAATTATTTTATAAAACTGATGAAAAAAATATATTAAAATTTTGGCTGACTTAAGGAATGCGACTGTATTTTTTTACTCAAATTTAAAATAATATTTTATCCATTTAACAGATAATTTAAACGATTAACATGTACATTTCCTAGTAATATAAAACCCCTTGAACCACTCATTGCCCTAAAAACAAAACTCTTCTCTACTCCCACATTTCTGTATATAAAGCATCATTAACTAATTTATGTCAAATGCTCTTGTAAGGGTTTTTAAAAGGAGGTTTGTTTTGGTTTGTCTTGTCACATGTTTTAGCTGCAAGGATAATGAATTGACACGAAATAAATAAATAAAAACGAAAAATGAAATTTGAGAATACGACAAAGTACGATAGACATTGTACTTTCATGTGCACTTTAAAAGATATTTAATAATGATAAACTATTGTATACTAAACAATACATTTTAAATATTCTTAAGAAAACACTTGTTAACATTTGCTATTGAAGATATAAAAAAACGTTGAAGATATTTTAGTGTTTGATTCTATGATGCCTTTAGACTTTTCCAGGAATCGTTTGTCACTTAAGGAGACTCAATGTCTGGTAGATTTTTCAATATTATTTTTTATCACAAAAACTTTGTTATTTATTTTTTGTCATAAATTTATACGATATATTGAATATCAATAGAAGAATTTTGGTTTCTCTAGCAAATCTCTAGGGTTTTAAAGGAAGGGTTTATTATTCTGTTGTTAAATATAATCAAATCAAATGTCATCATTTTGTTGCTACAAAATAATAAATTATTTGTAATAATAAAAAAAGTCATTATCAGTCTTAATTTCTTTAGAGGCTTGTCATGTTTTTTTAATAAGAATTTTAACTAATTAAGTCTTTTTATATTCTTTTTAACAGAGAAAAAAAAACTCATTAGTTGTTATCTGGTTAAAAAAATTTAACTTAAAATATTGTACCGGAAAGAGCAGAAACCTAAAACTAAGTAAGTTTACTTCTATTAACTGCAAAAAAAAAAAAAAATAACAAAATTTTAATACTTTAAATACATAGACGACTGTGACTACAAGAGCCGTTGGCTAAAATCATCGGTGTGAACTCGACAGCAACATCGTAATAATATAATTTATTTGTTTAAAACCTCTTGATTGTTAATGTATTTATAATATTTAATTTTGTGATGATAATAAATAAAATAATAAATTTTCAGGCTCTTATTTTTGGTCATATATTTGTGGTCTGTGTAATGTGTATTTTAGTTTTGACAGATTGTGGTCGTTAGCCTGCTTGTCGTCTATGTGTTTTCAGTTATGCTGTAGCATAAGTGAATACAACAACAATCTAAGGACTTTATTATTCTAATTTTGTAATTTTTACAGTGCGTAGCACAAATATCTAAACACTCATTTTAAAGCTTTTTTATTATTTTATTTTTTTGCTACCGAAATTAATTTAATTTATTTAATATATATTTTTGCATCTTAAAAAAATGTCTTGTATAATTTTCAAATATTTCATTCTATTTTAAATTTAGTTGTTATTTAAAAAAAAAAAAAAAATAAATAAATAAAATGTGATTTTGGCAACGTAGACATATGTTTGTGTTTTTTGTTTTTAAATGAATTTTAAAATATCTTTATTTCAGCAATTAAATTAAGTTATTTATCAGTCTAAGTATAATGACTTTTTGTTGTTAAGTTGAATTTAAATTAGCTGACAAGTAAACGGCAGAAGGTAAATGGCATTTCTTTCTTATTATTTGACATTTCTCATTAATTTTTATAGTTCATTTTTTTAACTTAATTTTGTTGTTTTTTGTGCGTTTGTTTTAAAAAAATGTTAATTTAACATTTATTAATTGAAAATTGTTTTTAGAAAGTGTTGAAATAGAATTTTTTTTATTTTAAATTAAATAAAATTTTAAATTCTAATACCAAATAAAAAGTAAAATGCTAATATAATACTAAAACTCGGCAATTCACACATTGGCATTTTAAGAAGTTGCCGTAACTTTTCAGATATTGTAAATTATAAATATCGTGACTTTTTGTCTTTGTCTTTCGATTAAAGATTTGTAATTGAAGTACATATTACAATTTCGACACTTTTGTGAACAAATGCTACCTACTTATTGTGGTTGTAATCGATCTTTGAACTGATCTAGCCTATTGTCTATTGTCCTCCCAAAATTATACAAAATCGTGTGCCAATAAAATTTAGCAGAAACAAGTTTTATTTTGAGCCGTTGGGACTCTTTGTTGTTATATTAATCTACGGCAGTTCTTTCTATTTTTGTAAATTGAATTCTACTGAAACAACGCACTGTTCGAGGTTGCCAAAAACGTAACAAATATAAGTTATATTAACTCATTTAAACAATAAAAAATTATGCAAAGGGTAAAGCTTATCAAATGTATGATAAATAAAAACTTATATGTAAATAATAATTTTATTAAGTAATAATTAGTAATCAACTCCTGACTAATTCAAATGATAAGAATTGGTTGTGGTAATGAATGTGAATGAGTAATGACTGGTCACAACCAAAAAACACATTACACTGTTTCAACAAAGAGAAAAATGCTTTTGTTACTACCCCTTCAAAATAGAACTTGATTTGTTTCATAAGGATTTCCAATATAGTTTGTGACTTGTGATGACACAATCCGTAAATTTTAAATTTTTTTCAAATTTTTTACACAAAGAAACAGTCTATGACTTTTCGATTGGCAGATAATTAGTTTCGGGGGTTTTTAAGGGTCTACGCACATATTTCTCTACATTCAAAATCATTTAAATAAGTCGATTTAAGCAGGGTTTTTAACTGAAATATCCAAATAAAGACACTTACCTTGTTCTTCATCGAAATCTTTGGTGGTCATTTGAAACAAAGCATCCAACGGAGTGCCGTTTGGTTTTGTTTTACCGCCAATCGTTGCAGCCGATGTTCCATTTGAACTATTAGCTGATGTATTTCCTCCATTCTTGCCGGTTTGTTGAGATCTTTCTTGCAAAGTTGAGGGCGAATGCCTGGTGTGCAAGTCACCGGAAGAACGGTTGATTTCCGGTGAACAGCAATCACTAGCCGCTGAACTACTGCGTTCACTTCCACTCTCAGAGGGTATAATATCCATGCCATTCATATGCCTTAAAAGCTGCGCCTGAGCATTAAAATGTTCCTGCAGCTGGCGGTGATAGTCCAAGGCCAACCGCTGTTCATAGTGTAATAGGGCGGAGGGTATAAAGGGTCTTACAGGCATTGGTCCTAGTAAATGATCCCAAGGTCTTACCACATGCCCTGAAGTGGGTAATAACATGGCAGCGGGATGTGAACCGGTGACTATATCCAAAGGTTCAGTGCGGGGCTGCAGCAAACCACTGGATAATCTTTGTGTGGCAGGTGGTGGAGGTGAGACCGAAGAGCTGTCTCGTTTTTCATGACCCAATATATCAGCTATTGTGAAACTTTTGACACCTTCTAAATTTGATTTTGTATTGCCGGTATTTGAGTTCGAATTTTGTTGTTGCACGGGACTTGGAGATCTTTCTTTTGTTATTTCCGCATCCGCAGACATTCTTAAGCGTTTAAGTGGTTGAAAATATTCCTCAGGTACAGCACCGACGGCGGCAGCTCGTGTTAAACCAGCTGCCGCAGCGGCGGCCACTGCATGTTGATGTTGTATGATTAACTGATGTTGATGGTGATGCAATAAATCAATGGCCGAGCGGTTTTGCGTTTGTGGCAAAGGGCTAGGGGCACCGCCCACTGAAATTTCAGATTCTGCAGGGCTGGCGGGACGCATAGTGGGTGGACAAAGCATAGTATGCGAACTATACAAAGTTGAAAAAAGAATGGAGCTTAATTAACACTTAAGCAATAACACAATTAATTAACACAATTTTTTTAAATTGTTCTTTATACCCATGTACCTATTTAAAAAATGAATTATTTCATTATTAATAATATGTTTTTGTGTTATTTAAAAATTTGCTTTAACGGCTTTTTATAGGTTTTTTTTTAAAGTTTTTTTTATAGGTACACACGACCGCTCCAACGTCTTATCTCGTTAACAGTTCACTACATACTAAAATCAATCAAAGCACAATCATTTCTCAATTTAATAAGAGTCTTTTCTCTTTGTTGTTTTTGTATGCTGCTCACAAAATTGTAACAGTTTTTTTGTATGTTCGATTTTATATTTGTTTGTATAGGTACATACACATATGTATGTGTGTATGTGTTAGCCGTTGTTGTTTATTAATGTTATACGATCTTATTTTCTTGTTAACACACTATGCTCAAATAGGTATTTTCTCTTTAAATAAATATTGAAAGAACCGAACACGATAATGTTAATATGTATACATATGTACATATATTTTTAATAATACACACTTAATAATGATGTACGGACACAAGCAGTTACAATTTTTAAAATATACCAGATAAAAAACCGAAAAAAAAATCCAATAGAGTAGTAAGACCTTTCCACTCGATGTTTCGCAGTCAACTGTTCGAAACTAGATTGAAAGATTGCTAACTAGACAAGTTGATTTTCTTGTTTTGGTTTTTACGATTTTTCTTATATTTTGTGCTGTTAAGTTGTTTAGCAGCAGACAAACGGTTGGATTTTGATGAGGATGGTGGTGGTGGTGGTTGTTAGTTTATTAGTGTGTATGGTCGGATGTGTTTAATAAGTTTCTTTGAGGTTGTTAGCTGCTGCTTGCTGCTCTGGCACGTTAAGGTTTAAATATTCGTGTCTTGTTTGTCGGTGGTTAAACTTAGGACGTCATTTATTTACTTTAAACACAAACACACACACTCTTTCTGGCAATCAAATCATAACGATTAGACTAAACGAAAAAAGCCTAACGACAGCAACAAACAAGCCAAAACAAGCATAAACAGATACAACATACACACACACACTTATAACACAAATCATACTAACAATGAGCTACACTCAAACATACTATTAACCAGAATGAGCGAGACAGTGGAAGAGAATCCTCTGCAAGCTACACTATTAGTTAGAAAGAAATAACCACACACACACAAATTCCATTTCCATTTTCCCCACATAATGTTTCTCAAACTTATTTAATCATCCTCTCTCACTTTTGCTTATTTGTTTATCCCTATTTAACATTGTTATGCTCCTCTTTGTTACACCAATAAGGCGTTGAAAAGCGCACCAATCATTGTTGTTATATTTAAGCACAATGGTGGCTTAAAGCTTGTAACGGTAATTATGGCGATCATCATTTTGTTGTTTTTATCATTAGAGTTACAGTTGCTAGTTTGCCTGTATTTAATTGTTATTATAAATACTTGTTGTTGCTAAATACACGGGTATATTTTTTTGTTGTTTAATTTTTGTTTTATTTTTTATGTTACCTATACACATAACAACCATCAAAACCCATTTTATTATATCTTTGTTTTGTTTACCTTTTATGTAGGTATAAGCGTGAGCGAGAAAACATAAAGTTTTTGTTATTTAATAGAAAAATATATGAAAACAGTTATGTACATACATATATACATACATACATATGTACATACAGACATTCGTAACAAACTTCAATTTTGTAACAAGACTATTTAGACAAATTTTTAATAATTTATAAATAATTTGTTTGTTTTTGTACAACAATGTGTTTGTATCGAAGTTTTTAAATAACTCTATGTGTTTAGCATTAAATTAAACTGTCTTTTTCTTATCTCTTAACTGTTTCCATGAACAGCTGAAGTAAAAATAATAGCACCACAGCTGTACATACTACGTATAAAATTTAAACATATGCATATATGTATATGTACACAGATGCCGGGTTTTTTAAAATTTTCAAAAAGTACCTACCTATAAAGATCTTAAAAAATTTTTGGTCTTTAAAAACTTCTTTAGGGGAAGCAGCAGCGTCAAGCACATTTTTGTTTAAAATAGTGATAGTGATAGTGATAGTAACCAGGGAAATGGTAATATGCAATTGCATGTTTTTTTCCTGTGCGACGTATTCCAAATTCTGAAACTCCATATGGGCAATTCCACAGAAATGTCAACCACGACTGAAAAAATAAAAACCATCGCAACTTTTTTTAAATATGCCAAAGAGGAAAAAAATTCAAATTTTAGTATGTAGAGGTATTTATAGCTTATTAAAATGTTTAAAGAGCAAAAATAACAGTTTAAACAGATCATCTCTCTTTGATTAATTTTAGGAGATTGGAATTAACTATTTTCTTTAAACTATCGACTAAATTCAGGTATTTGTAACTTTGCAATTATACTTTAAAATCAATGTTACAACAGCAATAGACAAGATCCATAAGAAAACAGGTAATATAGAGTTCGATTAGCGGTATTTTTTATGGT
>NDXZ01049426.1:0-16936 GCA_003055125.1 Paykullia maculata
CCCTTAACACATGTGTGTGTGTGAAGGGTATAAATACAAACATTATAATAAAGCACACAAACGCATAGTAACATAGCAAAATCATTGTTCAAAAATCATGTAAAAATTATTGCAAAAACTCTTTAAAGATCAAAGACTACCAAAGAGTGTAACAAACAATATGTTAGTTTGTTAATACAAAAGAAAAAAAAACAATTTTGAATCAAACAAAACTTTTGAACAATAAGCAATATAAAACAAAAAACAAAAACTTATTTACTTGAAAATTAAAAAAAAAAATAAGATAACATCTCGGGAAAAGTAATAAACTGAAGTGCGCCCTACACAACCATTAAAAGAGCAGTTTAGGTTCTTTGTAATAAAAAAAAAAAACAACAAAATGCGTAAAACTTGAAATTTAATGCAACATCTGTCTGTTTAATTGCTTTAATTTTTTTATTATATGTACATATAAGTATATGAAGGACGGCAGTATTATTTTTTAAATTAGGTATAAAATTATGTACTCGGATAAAAGAACAAATTCAAATTGAAATTTTATTTAAATCCTTGCCTCTCACGTTTCTTTGAAAATATATAAAAAATATTTGCTCGGTGTGGCCCGGGCTTGCAGAATATTGTTTGACTTATATATTATAAAATAATGTAAATATCATTATAATTTATATACATACATATGTACATGGTATATGTAAGGTATATGGTATATATGTATGTATATATATTTTATTATATTTATATGTTGAAAGCTGGATAAATAAGAGGAAGCTGAATCAATATTACTATTTTAGTTCCAACTATTTAATTCATATTAGAATGACATACATGTACGTAATTCACAGACTATATGTTCCCAAATATTTAGTCAAATATTTTCCAACATAGCAGCTCATCCGATGCTACAAAATTTTATTTATCAAAAATGGCAATTAGTTTTAGAACTACAACTGTTCTTTAAAAAAGCAATAAAGAGAACTTTCTTTATAACTGTAAACGCACTCCCATCGGATCATATTGGTTGTTCAATTTAAACAACTCAATTAATTTGAGAGCCACGCTAAATATTAAGTTATGACTTTTTTATATCCCTAAATATATCACGCAGTATATGAAATTTTTTGTGGGGGTGTATTACTATAACATGTAGTTTAGACAAATGATATGAAAGTCAACCGCGCTATATTTAAAGATTATGGTTCCATAAGTTCCTCATTTGTTGTATTTTTTTGTAAATTCTAAATCCCCCGTTCTGTCCCTGCCATTTTAGTTCGAATAAAGAAAGTGCTATCAGAGTTAATCACACAGAATTTGATACTGTTAATCTGTTAAATTTATTTGTCGTACAGTCTAACACGGATATTCTTACAGCTTAGCGAAGGTAGCCATAAAATAATATTCAATCTATTTAAGAAATTTTTGAAATAGGTTAAAGGTATGTTTTAATATATGTATGTATTTAAAAAAATTAAAGTAGTAAACAAATCAACATAACGAATATTTCGGTATATTAAAAGCTCCTGGATTTAGATACATATATGTGGTCAATTGTATAGAGCTTTGACTGTATGTATGTATATGCATTACGTTTTTTTCCAATTCTATAACATAAAATATTTTGTCTAAAATTGCACTTTAAATATATGAAGTAACATAATTCGAAAAACATTCATTTATCTTTCACTCAATTTTGCTCTTGTAGCTATGAATTATTAACATTAATTGTTATTAATTAAGATTCATTTCATGATAATTATTTAACAACATTAGCGTAAGCATTAAATATAAAATGATTTAATTCTTTTATAGGTATGTACATACATTTGGAAAATAACTCTCATTTGAAAAATAAAATCAAAGCACATTTTTTTTTCTAAAAATAGCAATCACGGTTTTTCTTTTAAATAAGTGGACCTTAAAACTTTTATTATTTGAAAAATTACTTTTAAGGGTTAGCTTTAGAGGCCGATGTTGTGTCACAGTCTAAAAATATAAACTATTGACCCATTTAAATGTGAAGCCTTTGCAAAGGGTAACAAACACACAGGTCAGGAGTTTATAAAACAATATCAACCCTAATCCACGTTAAACAATTCAGGGCCAATGAAGTACATAAATAAATTATGATGAAAAATAAATATTAAATGACAAAACCAACAATTACTAACTTTATGTAGTATGTGGTTGCTTAAAAAAAATGTCTTCCTTAGTTTGTAAACTACTCACCCAGAAAAAAAAAACACCGACATATGAAAAAATCAATAGTTACTTAAATTATATTTCAAGTATTTTACATTAATTACGACGTACTTATTCAAAGAACTTATCCTGCTAATTCACGGCAAACAAAAAAATTAACTAAATAAATATCATTCAGTCAAACAATTTAAGTTGAACAATAAATAAATGAAAAGGAAAATTAAATAAAACTAAACAAATAAAAACACCTACGATTCAGAAAATAAACCACAATGCAAAAACCAAACAAATAAAAGAAGTAAAATACACACACATACATACATATTTACATATGTATGTACATACATACAAACTTATATGAATGGGAATAAAGAAGTTTATTTAATTAGCATAAACAATTTATAATTGTTATAAAACACACTAAACGAAAATAATTAAAAATTTGAAATTGCATTAAAACTATAAAATAAATAAAATATTGATTTTTTGTTATTTTTCGTTAAAAAAACACGTTAAATAAAAGACTCATGTAACCTTGACTTATGAATTGCTTTAACAATCTGTTGTGCTTTTATCTTATCCTTATAATAAGGATATTCACGTCTTGTGAAAAAATTAATTTGCAAGTGCATAAAATATGTGCAAAACTTCGCACGAAAGACATGTTTAACTGCGTTGCCAATTTTCTAAAGACGTCAACAAAAATGTGCAAGAATTAACTAATAATTGACTAAGATAAAAAATAGTAAAAGAAGGATTTTAAAATTCAAAGAAATTTGCACTATTTTATACACAACCGAAAATTTGACTTCCGTAAATAACAGACATGGCTGCTGACATTTTGTTTTGTTAAATATGGATTTTTTTGTCGAAAAGTATGTACATATGTATGTAAATGTTGTTGGTGACGTGAATGCCCGTGGTGTTTTGGTGTTTTTCTTTGAGTTAATTTTTAAGTACTTTTAGAATAAATGGGTTGCATTATAAATTCTCAAATTGTACACAATTATTGTTTTTTCTTGAACAAAATTAGGAAAATTTTAAAGGAATAAGAGAAAAGTGTAGTGTGTATTAATAAATATTAAAATATCTTTCGTTAGCTAACGACATACCATAATATACATATGTATGTACAAACACATTTGTATATATGAATGTACATAAACACATGGTGCATGACAAACTTATTTCTTTAGAAAAGTATTTTTAAAAATAATAATAATAAAAAAAAAATCAACACTATCAACAAATTTCTAAAACGACAGAGACAAATATAATATGTGCTTTGCTGTGTAAGAGGTCCTTTGAAGTGTAAAATATTAAAGATGCAAATGGAAATTATATTTTTCTTTTGTTAATTTTTTTGCAACATCTCAAACAAGTTGGTTTGTTTTAATATAACGATGGACTAAATCAGTAATACAATCTACACTCGGCAACTTGGTGAGTTCTACTAAAATAGTATTGCCTGAATATCAAACTATAACTTAAATCGAATGAATCGAAAAGAAAAAAAAAAATACATAAAAAAGTAAAGTGAATCGTTAATCTGCAAAATAAAGGATAACATTTTTAGATTAATAAAATAAAGGGGTAAAACCCAAAAATAAAAAATCTCAATGGATTGTAACACTTCTAATCAAATAAAATTTTAAGTCGTGAAAAAGTCCTAAATATAATCACATTACGTAGTACTATGTCGTAATGGATTGAAAGATGTATAATTATAAACTATGTTAAAATCAAGTAATTATAAAAATGCATTTTACAAGGGGAAATACCTAAAACTCATTTTTTTTCGTTTAGGTAACGTTTAATAAGAAACGAATTGCAATTTAATAACTTTTATATGTTTGTGTGTTACAACAAATAATAATTAAATGATCGCCAAATCGATCATAGTGCATTCGATTACAGTACATTTTGAGACAAACAATAAAAAAATGTGTTAAAACGTAATCTTATATGTTATGGAATAAGAACAATAAAAATGATTATGTATGCAGCGTCATTATAAATTTAAAGTCATGGACATGAATAATGAATAAAATATGTACATGTTTGTAAAATAGTAATACATTGTCAATTAAATCTAAACATCAATCCTGTTTTTTGAGTATAAAAAAAATGTTTAACATCTCATAACATTTATTGGAGCTAAAAAAACTTAAACCTCATCAAAAACGTTATGTTGCAAATCATCACATCTCTAATATACGACTTTTGGTAATCAATATCCTTTTGGACTTGTAAGTTCTAAAACTACATCAATTTAGAAATAGTTGAACAACACCTCTACTTCGCTTGCAACCTGTAATGTTGGTTAAACCTGTCGGCCATAGTCATCATAATTTCATTCATTATTATTCCTTTCATAACAATAAAATACGTAGCACATCACCTCACCAATTAAAACTTCAACTATTATTGTTTGTGTTTACCTCTAACTTCTCAAACTTTCAAGAGATCAAGACAAATGTTAAATTTAAAGCAACATGCAACCAGAGTACAATGAACGAGGACTCCTTAAAGGCACAGAGGAAAATTCAATTCGATTTAAAGATGCTGATCTAGAAATATCTGCAGATCATCTGCAAAATGGTATTACTATATTATCCTCCTATAGTGATGAGGAGACATCAAGTATACCCGATAAATCTACAAATTATACAAATAGTGATGACAATATAATTACGATACCTACAGCGAGTATAAATGATTATGCCAAAAATCCTGAATTGTACACAGAGCTAACTCAGGTAAGGACTCGCAAGACGACTGCAGCGAAAATTTTGAAATTTTTCAGTAAAAAGGATATTGAGCAACCGATAGAGAGTTCAACGAGCACAGAGGTTCTTAATAATAATAATTTGATCAATATAAGAAGTTCTAGTTCTTTAGTAGGCCAATGGAGGATTTCTCATTGTATCTCCTTCCAAGAGAATATAGCAGATGTGCATCATCGTAAAGGCAGACGAATAAATGGTCTGCAGACACCTTTACATCCTCTGCAAGTTTTTGGCTGGTTTGTGCTAATACTATTTGGCTTGGCAGCTTATTGGATCTTAATACCCTCCTTTAATTCAGATATACAAGGACCTCTTTATGGCTTAATAACTGGTCTATATATCGTTCATATAGTATCCCATTTTGTAGCACTGCTTATAGATCCTGCCGATCGAGAATTACGAAGAGTGCATCGTTGCGATCGTATTGTGCCCGAGTTTGATCGCTCCAAACACGCCCATGTTATTGAGAACGGTCGCTGTCATTTGTGTAACATACGAACCTCATCGCATCGCACAAAACATTGTGCGGTGTGCAATAAATGTGTGGGGAAATTCGATCATCACTGTAAATGGTTAAATCATTGTATTGGATCCCGTAACTATGTCGCCTTTCTAATGTGTGTCGTAAGTGCAGTTTGCGCTACGTTAGTGATTGTATTAGCGGTTATAGCTCAGATTGTGTTGTATTACATACAACCGGAATGGCTTAGTTATTGGCTTCCCACGCAGCGGGTGCTGGAAGGTCACCCAATAAATGAAAGTCAAAATTTTAATGTAACGGCCATAGCCACAAATGAAACATCTAATTATACAACTAACGACTATGATGATATTTTATTTACGGAAAATTCCACTTTGCCAACTTTGCTGGAAAATGCCACGCTTCTAATCAACAACACTCTAAATGAAACTTTAACTAACAATGCCACCAGCATATTAAACTCTCTTAATGAAGAAGATGCTGATGAGAATATTTTTAAAGTTACCGGCCCCATTGCTCACAATAGTACTTTGGTAAGCTTTGCTGGCATAGCTGTTAGCCACACTATATTTCTAGTACTATTGGGTTGCTTGGGACTTTTAGCTGCAATAACAGCTGGCCTTCTGTTACATCTGTGTTTCTTTCATATCTACATTTCATTTTTGGGTCTAACAACATATGAGTATATACGTAATCATCGTCAAGCTCAAGAAGCCAAAAAAAACCTAGCAGCTACTGCCAAAAATACACAAGCCGATGCGCAATCAATTCCACCTATTAATAATCATCCGTCCAAAAGGACCCCTGAATGTGGCCAATTCTATTTGTGTTCGAAAACACGTCATCCCAACTATGAGGACCCGATGCTACAACAGCAAAACCCGTATCAATCAGATTCCAACCCAAATTCAAATTTTCATTGCTGTGCCAACTCTAGAGAATATCATCAGAGAGCCTTAAAGACATACTATATGTGCTCCTTGCTAGAAGAAACAAATATCAATTCACCACTAACAATAGCTCACATCTCAGGAGCTGGCACCGACATGGACTCGACACCAGAAGATAACAATGAGGAATTTAATACATTTTACTGTTGCTCCTCCTTTAAGGCAGCTTCCACACAAAGACGAGTAAGCACTGCTACTACGAAGGCAACATTGGTGACGAATCTTGAGACGGCAGCAGCGGCCTTAAACAATCGCCGCTCTTATCTCCAATACACCGAACAATGTACATTTTGTTCGTTTCGGCTACGAAGCCCCATTATAGGAAAGAGAGACTTTAAGACCGAAATCAATAAGACATCAACGCCAAAATCACAAACTCCTCAGCAGGTGTCCCGCACATCTTCAGGAAAATCACAATCATCTGTGCAAAAAACAGCTGCACAGAAACGTTGCTGTATGCAGACGATTTCTAAGCACCAGAGATGGCGTAGAAAATGGAATTGTTGTTCATCAGTGCCAGATAGCCCCGATGTACCCAATGATATAATAGCTGCACTAGCTCACAAACATCACCAAGAGCTGGCAGCAAAAATGACGGGTAAAGGGGAGTATTCAAAAAATTATGGTAATTCTAATGGTAATAACGCTCCCCAAATGCCACATAACTCGCCAAGGTCGGCGGAACATTTAAAAGTTAAACAAACACACATACGTAACACAAGAACTTGGCCGGTGGCTAGATTTCGACATTTCATGCGCGTCATAAATCGCTACAGAAGACCCAGATGCAGACTGCAACATAATGGCGAACATGGTCTAAAACAAAACCAGGTTAGACCTATACATTTACAAAACGAAGATAACTGTTGCCAACACAAACATTCATATGCATCAAATTCCTCAGTTAACACAAATTCGCCAAACAATACACCTACAGAGAGTTCTAGAGAACACAGCAGCTATTCGGACAGCAGTAGCGGCATGACAACACCCTGCTCTCAAGCCGCGGCTACATTTAAAACATCTGTATTGCCCACATCGATAATAAGAGATGATACATCAGTAACATATACCACCCCTATTGGCATAACACTACCACCTGCTTTACCCCCACCCACACGCAGGCGTATACCCAACACGACAGATTTAGAAGAATTGGCAGAGACTTTAGCTTTCGCCTCCTCCCAACCGTCCAATACAACAAATTCTTCATACAATCCTACACTACGTTTACCAACAATTAACAACGTGTATCGACGACAACGACGTAAACATTTCTTGCGCACACGATCTCCAACTTTATCGCCAATACATGAATCAGGCTTATCAAATCCAACTTCCCCTCAACTGTGTCGCCACAACGCCACATCATGTGCGGCAGCAACTACGATGGCCAACAATTTGTGTGGCAGTGCGTTAAACACATCAGAACTGGTGCGTAAGACATCCTCCAACAGTTCGTTACATAGTGATACGTCTACAGCATCATCTTGTAGTACCAATTAAACAAGATTACTGTTATGTAGCAGCATTGGCTAATAAAGACACGTACGAATTATTTTTATACAATTTAGTAAGCAAGAAAAATATTAAACAACTGAATAATTATGTAGATATGTATTGTATAAATGTAATATTAGCAATTAATTACAATATAATTTTTTATTATATGTACTTTAGTGAAAATAGTCAGAAATAGGGAGATTTTATTTCTCAGTTTACGAAAGACTTGCAAACAAGTGATGCCTTTTGAATTTACATACTATATTGCAAGAAAAATAAAACATTTTTTAAATGTTTATTACGACAAACAGCAAAAACGATATGAAAACCTGTTTTTAAAAAGTTTAGTTCTAGTTATTTATGGTGTTTGAGATGTGCATGTATTAGCAGATAATTTGATTGTTTTTCAAGGCAATTATTATTTTGGCTGTTGTCAAAACTGCATTCTTTCTACCCAAAGACATCGTTGTAGCCAACGGTGAAATATTTTTTATGTAAACGTACATATATTAAAATAAATTTTCAACTTAACTTGTTAGAAAATAAAAGATATCATATTCAAACTACTAAAATACAAATTATACTTTTGAATATTTTTATGTCCCTATTTACATAAGTTAAGACTTTATTTGCCACCACTCCCCCACAAACAGTGTCATAACAACATAGAAAAAAAACATTCCTCTTGTTTTGAACAATTCAACAATTTAACTTTCAGGTTGCTATGACCACTTGTGTTAAGGAGACAACAAGTGACCGTTTTTTTTTCGTTTTGAATCCTTTTTATTAATTATAAGTTGACATCATATGTAAAGAAAATTCTCTAAGAAATGATAGAATAAAATTATGAAACATATCATAAATCGCCAAACTGAATGTAGTAAAATGTAATACGAGATTACACATTACAATTTTGTTATCTGCTTCGTTTTCCTGTTGCAATAATAAGATGACAATAATGGTTTGTTGTCGGCGGCTATGAAGTGTAATGAAAATAAATTTCAATTTAGTTTCTGTTGTTTCTGCAGTTTTACAGAAAAAAGAAAATTAAATTTTAGTATTTTCTATAAAGACGATAATTACAAAAATAGGAGAAACAAATTCACCCATAAGTTAATATGTTTTAAAAATGTAAATTGCAAACACATTGTAGAAAAACCCTGATAAGCAGGTGGCTTTAAACGGGATCTGCATGTGTGATCCTAGATTTGTAGCAAAAAATCCTTAGAATTAAGACAGCGATGGATAAAAAAAATAATTGAAACAAAGAAAACAGTCAATAAAACAGAAAACTATGTTTTATTTGTAGAGACTTTAAAAAATTTCGAATTATTTAACTTCCCCTACTTTTATTAAACAAAAGTTGTGAACGTGATAGCATATCTTTTTTCCAATTTTTTTTCTTCTAGTTTTATAAATTGTCCACATTTTTAGTTATGATAAAAACTTCTATGATCATTGACATTAATTTCAAGATAGTCTTTTTTTCTTGTTTAATTTATTTTAAAATATTATCCATAAACTAGAATCTTCAACAATAGAAAATGTAATAAAACTAATTGTAAGTAAGGGGAATATAAATGTAAAATAAATAATCTCAGAAAGTTAAATTAGTATACACCAAGAAAACAAATACAACAATAATACATACAAAAACTATTCAACTTTAAAGCTAAAAACTATTTCTAAGTATAGAATAAATATGAGATACTTAACAAATTTTAGTAAACGAGTGTAGTATAATCCATTTAACTTAAGCTCCCCTTTTAAAGAAAATAAATCATATTAGTTTATTTAAACTAAAATACACTTACATATTCCCAATAAACCAAACGATATCGATATGATATTATCTCTGTGATAACAAACATCGTAAGTGATGCTGAAATGATATCGATTTTCAATAAACTAATGATATCGTTTGGATGTCGTTTAACATTATATGTGACCCGGCCTATGAAAAGGTGGCTTATGACTAAAAAAGGAATTGCGAGAAACAGCTGTTAAAGATAAACAATTCTGTTTTTCTTTCATTTGTGCTCTTCTTTCTCTACATTTTTAGTACACTTCTAAACAAGTTAGTTTCTAGTTTCTAGTTTTCACCACGTTAAAGAGCGCCTCAAAAACTATCGAAACCAATAAAAAGTGGAACATTTTTTTTTTAGTCATAAGCCACCTTTTCATAGGCCGGGTCACATATTATGGTCGCCACAATATTGTTTTTGCCACAGTTTAAAGTATTAAAACACTTCTTAATCAAGGTGTATTTATCGTAAAAAAAAAAAATTAATAAAATAATATTTTCTTTTTGAATTTTAAAATAATAAAAAAATATTCTTTAATTTATTTAATAAATATATATTTTTTAACATATACAAAACAAAAATAAATTTGCTTAAATATTTTACGCCTTGATACAAATAAAATAAAAAAATAATAATAAAAACCAAATAAAATTAATAATTTATAAATAAATAAACAATTAGCGAGGGTTTAACTAATGTTTATTTTAATCTAAAATAAAAAATTTATTTTTTACAATAATCTTTTTATATGTAGTAAAATAAAGATTTCAATAATTATTTAATTTATTAATTATTTCAACATATTTGTAAGTAATAAAATGTTTACTTAACATAATTAGTAATATGTAAAATTTAAATCAAATACAAATTTTTTTAGCAATTAAATGCTAAACATTATTAAATTGACTGTTCAGCTCTTTTATGGAACTAAAAAAGCAATTCAGTTAGTTACGGCTGTATTCAAAAACAAATATTTTTTAAGGTTTGAGGTACAGATTAATAAATTAATAGAATTTTTTGTTTTAAAATAACATTTTACAACAAGATTTAAAAAAAACGTGTATGAAAAGTTTCAGTTTTATTGTATGTTTGTATGTAATTTTTTTTTTCAAAATTTACGATATATAAAATTAAAATTATATTAAATTTAATTTTTTTTTAAATATTTAGTTTTAATAAAACATTAAAGAGTTTTGTTTAACAGCGGTCTATAAGTCTGCTTTGATTCTTTTTGAATACGGCCGTTAGAGATTAGGACTGGTTTTAAGAAACAATAATCAATAGACAGGTTCTTTTACTAAAGGCTCTAAATAAGTGCCAAAAGGCCAATAATAGAACCAATCGTAAGGTTATAGTTAAGATAAAATAAAGTTTCTTCAGCAGAAACAGAAAATCGCTTAAGAAAACTAAAATATAGTCAACAGTATTATGATTACTACAAATACAATATTATGGTCTTAGTTGTGGTTTTAATAACTTATTTATCCGATTAGCAAATAGCATAGTTGCTACAATGAATATATTTTCTGAGTGTACATACAAATTTTTGTATATTGAAAGTAAGTACATACGTATGTACTCAATAAAATGAGTGCAACAAATACTAAAAGTAAGTATATTTAAAAAAAAAAAATACTAACCTTTTTTTGCTTTCGAATATAGAGAGAAGATATTTAATCTAAACATTTTGATGTTATTAACGTCTTTTTTAAACAATTGTGAAATTTTGCAAAAAAAATGTTAACGAAACTGTATGATTAGATTTATTTGAAATTTAAGTCATCAATAGAGTTGATATGGAGTGCTACCTTTGACGGGGCTACAGTGGGTCAAAGTTGACAACCCTGGGTCCTTGTAGCTTTAAAAACAATTTTTTATATCAAAAGCTTTCACATTTTTAAATTTTGCCAAAGAAGCTTATCAATAAATATGCATGGTTACGGGTGTAGGAGGTATTAGAGCGAAAAAAATAATATACAATTTTTACGCTTGACCTTTTAGTTTTTAACTAATGACTTCTTTTATTTAAAAAAAAAAAATTATTTAATTGATCTGAAAAAACTAAAAGTACCCTTTTAGAGATTAATGCTAAAAAAGTTGGAATAGTTTAAAAAAGGATTTTAAATTACCTACATCCGACTGTAATTAAAAATTGTAAATTTTGTTTTTAAGCGTGTAAAAACTATCTGTTGGATTTCTGAAATATGTTTATATATACATATATATTTATTAAATTAAGATATGTTAATGTCGATCCCATTTTTTAAACAAAATTTTATGTTGGTAAAAATGTATATGTATGTATATAAACAATTTTTTCCTTTATTCCTTTATTTTACCAGAAGCATTTACGTAACAAAAATAAGAAATAATTTTCTTTCACTGATATAAAATATAAAACATTTTTCTCTTATTTTTTTGATATTTTTATTTAATAACATGACATCAAAAAATTCTACTTAATACTTAGACTAATAATTTGGTTTTCGTTTGTTTATCGTTCAAACAAATTTTAGAAATTTCAAATTTTTAAAGAATTAAAAACTCTAGATATGTAATATAGATATAATGAAATTGCGAGTACATATGTTTATATATGTTTATAAAAAAAATACATACATACATACTTGCATATAATGAAGTGACATACTATCTCATTCAAACTCATTAAGATTAAAACATGTAATTTTTAAAATTATAATAAATAAACTCTTTAACACAAAGTATCTATGAATCAATACAGAAACTTATCACATAAATAGTAACAATCGATCTAATTTCTGCTGTTTTTTTTATTATTTAGTCTATTTTTTATTTTTTGATGACCTACTTTGACTCCTTTTCCTACACTCCCACTATCATAAAGAACTTGTTGTTTTTGTATCAGTCTCATGTTAATAACAATCAATAGATAGAAGACAATTTTAAAGGACATATACATACATACATATATATGTTGCCGTTGTGGTCACTAATGTGTTGTCAAGGATTTATTTAAAAAAATTAAAAAATTAAAAAAACAATACTTAAACTATTAAACTTTATTTAAACTATTCATTTAACATTCCATTTGCAGAACAGCAATAATAATATACAGACATATCGCACACCCAGTTCAAAAGTGACACAATTCAAAATTTTCATTTTTGCTTTTATATGTTTAAACTATGCACAATACAGAAAAATGTCAGTGTATTTTTTTTGTTGTTAACTGTTAAAAAACAGTTATGTCTTTCTTTATGTTTCAATTGGTATAAAGTTGCAATTCATAAAAGTGCCTTATTTTTAGTTGTGTCAGAAAATATAATGGTAATAGATCCCTACGCTAAGTGCTAAGTAGTTTTAATCCGAATTCAATGGTCCAACGTTTTTGTCTTTAACTATTTTTATTTACGTCAAAAACAGTTTATTTCGATTTCTGAAAAATTAAAAATTTTGAGTTGTGTCACTTTTGAACTAGGTGTACGATATGTCTATATATGTATATAAATAATTATAATTATACAATACGAAATGAAATGATGAAATCTGTGTAGATGTGCATATGTAGATATATACATACGTGTAACAACAAATTCCAGTAGTCAGTTTGCATTGGATAGAAAAATTAGACTCAAAAGAATACCCACATTGACTGACTGACTTTATTGCTGTAGTCGAGAAAAGTATAAAATTTATAATGAATCACTTACATACAGCATTAGCCCATACACACAAACAATAAAATAAATTTTATTTCAGCATCAGCAGTTTGTTCCGCATTATAGACTCAAGAAGAAATTATAGTAAATATGGGGAGAATTCTTGTTCTAGATTCTTATTCCAGATGTGTGTTCTGCACTTTTGTTAATTTTTCTTATCTTCTATTTATCTTCATATTAAATGTCGTAAAATGGAGTTGTTTGAATCTTAAGCTCAGAAATGTATTAAACATCAACTTTGGATATAATTCTTTGTTCAGATGTTTATTTTTGCCACCGAATTAGAAATTTTTTATTAAATATTTTTCTCGTGTGTATTAACATTATTTTTCTTTATTTTCTGCAACGTAAATTTTCAAAAGACACCTATTTGTACGTGATAATTTTCCAAATCAAATACACGCATAAATACATACATATGTATGTACATATGTATTTATGTATGATTTTAGTTGAAAACTTTTTAACGAATAATTTTTTGTTTATTTAATTAAGAGTTACGAATAAGTAAACCAAACTATTATTCTATAATCCGAATTTCGGATAATTTCCTAAATAGTTGTATTAAATAAGATCGAAATATTTTGTTAAATAAATGTAACGTATTTGTTCACATTCGTCCAATTGTTTTACAAATGTAATAGTTCATATGGTTTTT
Source organism: Paykullia maculata (assembly GCA_003055125.1). Taxonomy (NCBI): domain Eukaryota; kingdom Metazoa; phylum Arthropoda; class Insecta; order Diptera; family Rhinophoridae; genus Paykullia; species Paykullia maculata. The sequence continues at coordinate 14,084 of NDXZ01049426.1, forward strand.
ATGGTTTTTAGTCCTATAGTGACAATAAATGAATAAATTTCCGGAGATCCAAGTAATATTAAAAACGATTTTTGTGTTTTCAAAAATCAAAATATTTTATAAAGCCGAAAAACAAAACCAAATAATACTACAAACTATCAACCATTCAATTTTACCCGATTCCAGTATAAACAGCTTAAAATATGACTTTCATTATACATACATATATACTATACATATACATATAAAGAGAGGGGGTTTTAGGACTCGCTTACATATTAAGGAAGTTAAATAAAATGTTAATTTTTTGATTTTAAAAAATTTAGGAATTTGTGTTAAATAACTCAGATTTAAAAAAAATTTAAAGTAAAAAACAAGTATATTTGGCTGTGCCAAATCTTATATACCCTTCACTACGTGTATTTATGTATGTATGTATGTGTAAAAAAAAATGTTTTGCCTATATCTCGAAATATTTTTTTTAAATGTCTTAAAAGACATGTCTTACACACATACATAATAATTTTTGTGTAAAGAAAACAAACAAAAAATTTTTTTGCTTAAAAAAAACTAGGTAGTCGCCTTTTTTGGTTTATATCTTGGTCAGCTATTAAGCGATTTTACTGGATTTCAAACTAGATGCAAACATCTCAGGAGAATTTCTGATTGTTTGATACTACTAACGCGACCGTACGACATCGGAGTACTGAGAAAACTTGATTTCAACAGACGGACAGACAGACAGACAGACGGACATGGCTCAATCGACTTCTCTATCTTTAAGGATTCATAATATATATACTTTATGGGATAGAAAATGAATATTGTAGAAATTACAAACGGAATGACAAACTTATACATTGTCACCTCTGGTGAAGGGTACAATAAATAAGAGAAGTTGAGACTATGACATTTATAAATAAATTTAGTTCAATGTGTTTGCTTAAAATATCTGCACTCATTTTTTTTTGCCAGACTTTGATTGGGATGAGTTGAGTATGTAGTAGAATGTTAAAAAAACCTTATTGTCATTTAATATTTACCATATACTTTTACGGCAATTTATTATGTGAAAAATAAAACTACATACAGATCGAAAGGTATACAAATACATACAAGTAGGTATATAAAAATAAATTGATTGGGAAAAAGTTATCTTGCACTTGTGTAAGTTGTTATTAGTTATAAGTGTACGTTTATATTTTAGATATTAAAATGTAATTGTTAGAAAACACAAGTATCTTGACATGTGGTGCCATACAGACTAAAATATTTCCAAAAGACTTTTATATCGTATCTTTGCAGTTTTTTTAATGCGGTATCAAATATATACTTTATGGGGTCGCAAATGAATATTGTAGAAATTACAAACGGAATGACAAACTTATATATACCCTTGTCACCTCTGGTGAAGGGTATAATAACATAAGTATGGACTTTGAAAAATTAAACGAATCTAAAACATGCATCAAAATATTAATGTAATTTGTTTTGCTCTTGAAAATCAACGTTTATCTTTCGATGAGACTCAGTGAAACTTGCTAATACAAGATCAGAAATGAAGATTTTATTTTCTTTTGCTTCTGCTAAAAACGTCTTACTTCTACTAAATAAGGTTTAAAACGTTCACAATATTTTCCGACTCCACACTAACACAGACATTTTAATACAAACAATATTTCTTAAAATTATTTTATAAGAAAATAAATTTAAATAATATACGGATATGTGCACTTTATAAACAGAAATTTATTAACCCTGACCATGACCTTTGTTACTCTTTGCTTTTTTTAAGTTTTTCAATACGATGAACAAAAACTGAAAAAATAATAAGTAAATCAATCTAATACACAAAAAACATCACATATTTATGAGAAAGAAAATTTGAGTATCACTTTTCTATCAATAAAATAATTGAACTAAACATTAGAAAACAGACTTGCAGGAGAAATTGTATTAAATTTTGTTTCTTAAAAAAAAGAGATACGAAAGAAGAAAGTGCATTATAAAAGATGCTTTCAATTAAGCAAAAAGGCAAAGAAAAAATAAAAAAACCTTATACAATTTGGGTAGTTGTTTAAAAAGTCTACGCTGTAGAGATACATACATACATATGTATGTTTGATGCTCATGCTTCCACAATTCGTTTACTTACTATGATTTTAATAGTTAATTTTTGTATTTCATGGTATTATTTCATGGTCGAATTATTTTTAAATTAAGTTAATGAAATAAATTAATATGTGTTTTTTAGTTGTTTTTAATCTGTGTAAATTTAACCAAAAAAAAATCAATTAAAATTACAACTTTTTTATGTGTTTCTTAAATACATGTATTTCTTAAATGCTGTGCATTTTTGAAAAAAGAAACCAATAAACTTAACCTGCAGGTAACTGTAATACTCTTCACTACCGTCTGATGTGAAGTTGTTTGTTTGTATTTTAAAATTAAAATATATATAGAATAAATTAAGTTATATCCCACCACAAAAAATCTTAATTTAGAAGCAGTAAATATGACTAGTCACTAGTACATACCTACTGCTTCTTTTATTGCCTTTTGAAAGTATTAGCTTACAAAAGTGATGTGCAAAATGAGTATATTCAGCAGTTTCTTCAAAAAGATCATTAAAGAGCTCTAAAGCAGAGCCTCTACGCGAGGAATCTCATACAAAAATCATGTAATCTTTCATAGAAATGGGAGCGGTGCATATCTGGACTCTGCTGCCTTATAAAGCTGATTCCGAGGAAGCATCATTTTTTGCTGGGATAAAATCCTCATTACGAAGGTTGATGCTAATAGGCAATAATTTTAAACATACATATTATTAGTATGTAATCAGAGTACCGAAATGCTCTCTCACCTCTCACTCAT
>NDXZ01049430.1:0-10718 GCA_003055125.1 Paykullia maculata
ATATACCCTTGTCACCTCTGGTGAAGGGTATAATAAGTATAAAAGTACAGTCGATCAAGCCCCTTTATATTATATCCTGCACAAGTAGCTTATAATAATAAATTTAACGGCACTTGTGTCACTTTAAAAATACAAATATATACTGGACAATTAAGTAAACTATTTTTTGTGTGTTTTATTTTATTTAATACAAAAAGTTGCAGTAGCAACTTATTTCTATATGAGAACTAGAAATAATTTTTTGTTACACACATACATATGTACTTATGTGATCCTTACAAAATTTTAAATGATAATTTATAGTTTTATAAAGCATTTTTCTCTAATTTACGACTATTTTGTATCGTTGTACTTATTTAAAAAAATGTTTGTCTTATAACATACAACAATTTAAAAGAGGTTATGAATAGGGTAACTATTCATTTACAAGGAGTTCTCTCCGCATTGTTTCTTTTTAATTATATTAAAAATTTACTTAAATTAACTAAATTTACAATTAAAAAAAGTCTTATTTTTTTGATTTTCTTCGATATAAAAAATATTTAAAAAATCAGCTGCTGCTGAAAATTAAAATTATAATGATTTTTATGTTTAATTTTTAAAAGTTTAGGTGGTAGAGAAATAAATTACATTTTTTTCTATGAAAACCTGTAAATCCCATAAAAGTTTTTATCGCTGGTAATCCTCTTAGCAAAATGTTTATTACTGATAAGAATTTAACTTTTTTCCAAAGGATATTATAATCTTTTCCCACAAGAGTAAAACAGTATCTGTAGACATTAAAACTTTGCTTATCACTGATAAAATAAATTAAAAATTAACAACAACAACAGAAAGACACCCTTAACTTGCAGTTTACTCCCCGTATAAGTCCTAATATTAGATTTTTTTAAAGTTTTAAACGTATCTCGCTTGTTATCATCATTAATTTAAAAGAAAGTCATTTGACTTTTCTCATAGCGTTTTGTAAATCTATCAAAAATACTGTCAAACTTGCAGTGAAATGAGATTTTGATTTGAATTTGGACGTATGTTATGTACGTTTATCTAAGCTAAAGTGGGCGTTTAACAACAAAAAAAAAAAAAAAATCTTTTCAAATATTTATGAATATTAAGTGGGATCACATAGAAATTAAAAAAGGTGGTTGGTTTTTTGATGTTGTTGTTGTTTTTGTGTTAGTAGACATCGCAGTTATGATAAGGATTGGTGTTAAATTAAAACGTGTGTGTGTTTGTGTGCATCTGATAAAAATATTTGCAAGTATTTTATTATTAACAACTAGTATTTGTAGTACTTCGTTATAATGTTGAGTACAATACAGGCAATTTACCTTATTAAGAGCTTTTTTAAAACGAATCTAAATAATTTTATAATATTTTTTCATGTGTATTAATTTTTTTTAATTATTGAAGGAACTATTTATTGTGCAACTACTTTAACCAAGCGACAAGTTAAACTTACATAAGTACAGTGGGATCACTTTTTTAATTGATATTCCAAAGCTATTAGTGCAATGACTTACTGAACTGCTACACTTAAAGAAAATCCTTTATTCTGACAATAAATTTCTACATTGCATCGTTGAAATTTGTGATTGAAAGTCAGCTAATGAAGCCCTTCATTGCATTAACCATGAACCTAGTATGTAAAACTATGTCATTAATGAAATTAAAGCAGTTATTGACCCGAACGAACCGATTCATTGGTTTAATGAAACATTTATATAAAATAATTGAAAACCCTTCATTAATTAAATGTAATTTTTTCATTTGTTTATCGACATTGTTAGGATAAATAAAATTTATTTAATTGCTTTAAATTTTTAAGTTTGTTGTTAGTTTAAGCTGTCTACATGGTACTTACTTACTGGCTCTTATGCCAAATCATCAATAGCCTTTAAGCTATTTCTTGACAAAAAATTAATTTAAAAACCAACAAACAAATATTCTTTCTTAAATGTGTTTCTTTTTCCCATATACATACACATAGTTGCTTAGGATTTACTAATATTCTTCCTTGAATTTGTTTAATAAAGCGATTTTCATTAATACAATGAACTATGAAAATCTTATGAATCTTACTTAGTCTTCATTTAATCAATGCATTTTTCATTATATTAATATAAATTTTGATTAAAATAATGCAGAATATTTAATGAAACCGTTTGATTGTCTGAATGAATGTTTTTCATATCAGTGTACCAGACATCATCTTTATTAACACCATAACTACTAACATCGATTTCGTTAAAAATGATTTAACTAAAAAATTAACATTATCATTCGTATCCAATAAAATTCTATTATAGCTTGTACTTTAACAAATGAGATAATTGAATACTTAGTTTCTTAATAAAAATTGGTTTTTAGTTTATTCTGTCAAGATAATTTTTTTCTCAATCGCACAATTTTTGACAAAATTATTAGAAAATTTCGTTTTTGATTGCATGAGTAATAAATACAATTACTGCAGCAATTGAAACCATTTTATAAATAAATAAATAAATTTTTTTATTAAAGGTTTTAAGATGATACATTTTTCTGTATAAGTATAATATTGTTTCGTTATCTAGGATTCTTGTTTACAAATTCATAGCGATAATTTTGAAAACAGTTTTTACTATTTATTTTACTTGACCTAGAGTTTTACAGAATAATAAAATTTATAAATGGTAATATCGGTTTAATGTACCTCAACGTTTTCTGCATCCATTTTAATCATATTGGCCTTAAAATACATTTGTCGAAACCACGCTAAGGATTGTCTTAAAATTTAACTGTAATGAAACGTAATTTAAATTTGCATTAAAAGAACTTAAACTGCAAACCGCTAGAATTATTATTATTATTTATCCAACGACATAAATAAGTAAAATTAAATAATAAAATCGTTAAAGCAATAAACTGAAGCATTATCAGAAATTTAATTGTCACTTCGTTAAAGCAAGAAGATGATTTTAGTCTTAAACTTATACGAAAACATACACACATCAACTTTTTAGTTCTGATTATAATTAATTGGCAGTAAGAGATTGCATTTTAAGCTTTTGTCGCTTGTGGTCTTTATTATAGTTTACTGCATATAACAAAATACAAACATACATGTATGTACATATTGATATAAATTTTATCTAAAACAATATACATACATACGTATGTATGTCTATCATGGGATGGTTTCTTTATATGGATGATATATCGCTATCAGTGGCACCAGAGCAAAGCAAAAAACTCTTGACACTTGTCAACTTTTTGTTTTTTTTTCACTTGATATTATTTCTTACTGTTTTGTAAACATTTTACAATAATCTATTGAAAATATGAATTTGTTTCGACAGATAAATGCAGTCAGAAAATTCTTTTATTATTTTTATAACTTTATTATTGCAACTAGCAGTAACAGCAATATCTCGTGCAAATAAGAGATATAACTTTTTTTCAAAAAATATTGTATATACATACTTGCTTTAAGTTTGACGATGATTGTGATGATGATGATTATATAGATGATGATGATGATGTTTGTTGTGGGGTGTACACAGAGTAAATGTATAAATAAATGCCAGTGGAAGATATATTTCTATCTATCTGTTACTCTATTTACGTTTCAATATATATCTCTGTCTGTTTGTGAGTTTGTTGTTTGCAGTTGAACATTGCTCTTGTTGTGATACTTTAACAAAAAAACCAAACAAAAAAAAAACAACAGCAACAATAACAATGAATACGTATGTACGTTCTGTTATCTTTAAAATTCATGAATGCTTTTGCTTATCTATAAAAACTGCATACTTGCAGATGCTTCTGTTGTGTTCTGTATGTTAACTCTAATGTTAAAAATTTTATTTTTTTTTACTCTCTCACTCTATATCTCTCTTAATAGTATTACCATTGAGACTATATTAGCAATGTTGTTAATTTAGAAATTTTAGATTTTGGTTAACCTTTCATTTGTTTTTTGGAATATTCATTTTTATATTTGTACTTAAAAATTTTCCAAATGTATTGCAGAAATTTTTATTTATGTTTTAAAAATTTTAATTTGTACTTTAAAAATAAATAATTGGAAAATTTCAAATTTATTTTTCAATTGGTACACATTGGGTAACAAGTGAGAGTTTGTGATACTCAATGGCTACTTAATCGATTTTAGTATAATTTCTTTAAAAAATAATGGCACCCACTGTAATTTGACCCAAAAGAGAACTACTAAAAGTTAAGAAATGTTTTAAAAGCAAAATCGCGATCAATGGTTCTGATCAGGTTCTGAGCAAACATCATAAAATGTATAAAGAAGTTGCAAGTTAGTCTTATATAAATTAAATTTTTTTTTATTTAATTACTTTTTTTCTAAAACTAATAAGGCCCTATGCTTCTCAAGGAGTTAAACGGCGAGAAGAAGAAAATTAATAAAATATGTATATTTAAATTAAAAACAACTGGCTTTCTTAACGCTCTTTGTCGAGTTAATTTAGCTTCTTTTGAAAGCCAATTTAGCCCTTTTGCTATTTCTGGCAACACTGCTGATGATGATAATGTTGTAGTTGCTGTTTGTATTGCTGTATACTTTATATTGACTAGATTGTTACAACTACAATGACTACTACGGCGTTCTTTTTCTAAAACAGGGATTTCAAAAGTGATAAAAATGAACCCAGGGGAAGTTTTTTATGGAAATTTTTTGTTTTAAATTTTAAAAAATTCAAAATTTTGCAAGCATTTTTAAAAATGCGTTACTTTTTTAGAAAATATTAACAAATTAAAGATAATTTTTTTGGTTATAAAAATTTTTCATTTGTAAACAAATAAGAAAGTTTGATATAGTTGATAACCCCGAACAAATAACACTCTACACAACACAATATAAAATAATTTGTGGTGATTTTTTTTTGGTGATTGCGACATTATTAGTTATTGTTTTAAAAAAATGTTTTGAATTTTTTAATATTTTTTTTTGTAAATTTTTGGATTTTTTATGTTTTAAAATATTTGTAATAAATATTCTTTGATAGAAACTTTTTAATAAAATTTCCCTTAATAGAAAGTTTATTTTATAGAAAAACTTAATACATTTTTGTTTTAAAGAAAATTTCTGATAAATATTTTAATCTAAAACTTTATTTATATATTTTTTTTTTAATTTTGGCTTAAAGTTCATATATTTGTGAAATTATGATATGTATGTATATTGGAAATGTTATTTTATTTTAAAAATTCATTTCCCATAATTTTTGACTTAAAAAAAAATCTTTTTTTTTATAAATTTTTCCTTTTTTTAAAATAAATTGTTGGGACCCGCTGTTTTAACTGCTGGCGTTAGTGTATTGTGTTTAATGCGATATTTTATAGATGTCTGTGTTGTTGTTTTGGCTTTATTTTTTTTTCGTGTTCTATAAGTTTGGTAATAGTGGAGAAAAAAAAGTTTGTAGTTATCTCTTATTTTTCCAAACACTTGCTTGCCTCCTCATGTTGCAACTAAGCTAAAAATGTAACTGCTATCAACTAACTCATCAGGGACGTAGAAAGATATGACTTTTTATTTAAATTGTTTCTAGTTTCTAATATTTAACACGAAATTTTCATTTACAACAGTTTTGTAAAATATGTTTGTATTTTATTTTGTATTTTTTTTCTGGAAACTTTCAGATAAGATAAAATTCGTCTTATCATGATTTAGGTAATAAACCAAGTGTGACTAATTTTGTTTTTGTTTTTTGAGAAAATTTAAATGAGATATTGATCTTGTTGGAAATTCATTTTTAAGTCTTATTGGTGAGGGTAAAATTTTTGAGATTCTTGATTTCTGAAAAAGTGATTTAAGTGTTAAAAATGTAAAAACTAAATTAATCAAGAATCAGTAAATCTTCAAGTTATAAAATCATTTTGATTTACATTGATCTTTAGTTTTGTGCTTTTTTCTTAATATTTCACATTATTATTTTCTTACTGCATTTTTCTTTAAGAAAACTCCCTTTTTCTTCTCGGCTGCATCAGATCTCCCACTCTTTAACCCTTTTCTGCTTGCAAGTCAATTAAATTTTTGGTTTAACGATAAAACAAACAAAAAAAAGAATTTGTTATTTTAAAGATAAATGCTTTCGTAGATTTGTGTGAATATTTCGTTTGTACATTCGTTCGACACATTCTAGATTATTTTTGTCTAATGTTCTTCTCTATACAGATACTACCATATACATACATACATACTCGTAGATACTGTAAATGTTTGTTTATATAAAATTTTTATTTGAAAGTTTATCTATCTGTTGGTTGGTTGACTTGGTTGGTTATAAATTTTTATCGTTTTTGTTTTTGGTTTTTAATGACATTCTCCAACTTTGATATTACAGACATTATACAAATATTTTTAGTGCTATTGTATTCGTATTAACTTGTTAAAAAAGAAAGAAACAAAAAAAAAACAGATAGATGTTCACACAAACACTATGATTTGAAGTGAAACTAACACTAGTGCATGCAATAAGAACCACAAAATATGATACCCGTTACATAATTAATCATTTGATATCTTTTAGATATATTTTTTTTATTTGTTATTTTTTTTTTTCGAAATAAAAACTGTGCATGAAAACATCATTTATTTTGAAATGTTTAAGGCGATAAAGCCATTCAATCGAAAGAATAAAATTAAAAATATAATAAAATGCTGTAGATAAAAATTTGAAATGCAATTAAATATCTAGAAATTTAAGAAATGTTTAAAACAAATTGAAAGATAAACATTTTAATAAAACCTTAATTACGTTTTGAAATATTTGAATTTTATCAAAGACATTTGAACTAATAGAAAGTATGTCGATGAGCTTGGTAATGTCACATTATAAATAACAGAATTGCTAAGGCTGAGTTCACTTATTGTGTCTGAACAAAAAGAGAGACGTCAAACTCAGTATAAAAAAAATTTGTCCAGACAAAATTTTTGTTCAGACACAATGAGTGAATTCAGTCTAAAAAAACCAAAAAGTTTAAAGGGCTCCGATTTACCGATCTGTACTGAAAGTGTTGTTGTTGTTTTGCTTCCATAGATTACCCTCCATCACCATAACCTTAACTGATATGTAATTATCAGTTCAAATTGATGGGACATCTTAGAGCCGTTTAATAATAGGCGAGGTTTTAGAGATGCTCAAACCCTATTGTATGATCTCTTTAGCATTATGTTGGAACCAGTGATTCGTGATGTTGCAGTTAAGGTCAGGTCAGTCAATCGCATATGTCGACGATTAAAAAGAACAAAACTCGTCAATAAAATTTCGATCTGAGCAAAAATCTCAATAATAAAGAAACATACAAAACTTTGCAAAAACTTAGACTGGTCTTGAATGCAACATCCTTCGTGTCCGATCATTCGGTTCCATATTTTTTTTAAACTATTTCAATTGTGAATAAGAAGTATTAAAAGGTGTTTTTGTTTTAAGTGTAAAACCTTAAAATGGCAGCACTGTTTAGTGTGACAGCTGATTTAAGTGCTCCCAGTTGTTATGAGGTTACTTAAGTTTGGTAATTAGTAATAAATATACTCACGCCAGAGCAACAATTGCGAAATGATCTACTTTATTTTAGAAAACTCATCGAGCTTTTCTTATTTAGAGATGAAGAACACTTTGGGGGTAATACCTTTGTTAACAAACATACCTGCACATTTAAAAAGAAGACAAAGACAGTTACTTTCTGTGTCATAACTGAAGGTATTAATATTGTAGACGTGTGGTTTTGGCAGGACGGCACCACATGCCATACAGCGCGCGTTACAATTAATTAACATTGACAAACTATTAATTGAACGAAATTGACCTGATAACTGGCCATCTCGTTTGTACGATTTAGCGCATTTAAGTAAACCATAAACAATTGGAAACCAACTTTCGAAGGATGTGTGAAAAATGCATCTCAAGATTAAGCCGTGAACGCAACAGTCGTAAAGAGTTTAATTTTTCATAATTAAAAATTTTATAGGCACAACCAAGGTGTTTTAATTTTACAAGATACATATGTACAAATGAATAATATAGTTCGATATTTCTTTATATTAAAAATAATTTTTTTTATACATATTGGCAAATGAGTTTATACAAAAAAAAAAAAATAATAATAATAAAAACAATAATATTTATAATCAACTGCATTTGTAAAATACCGTTTTACAACAGACAAGTTCGGCTACATGTACAAACTGAAACATTCGGTTGTCACAAGTATTCGTTGTCTAAGTATTTGATATAAACCGCTAAATATTTGTTGAATAAAACCTTAGATCACTTTAAATTAAAACAAAAAAACTAAAGAAAAACAGTACACCACACTGGCAATAATTTGTTAATTTGTTTTACCATATTTGGATATTTTTCGTGTTTTATCAAAGATTAAAATCTTTTTTTTAATTTTTTTTCTCTTTTTTTTTATTAAGTTTGTTAAAATATTTCTGATTCATCTTATTGAAAAAAAAACAATATTGATTCTAAAGAAATAAATAAATAAATAAAATGTTGCCATTTATTGTTTGTCTGAATATCAACCATGTTTTAAGGTTGTGGTTTTTTGTTTTGTTCACAACTTTTTGCTGCGTGACCATACATGATCATACATAATTGGTTATTGTCATGTTGTTTTATTTGTTGTATATTTTCTATAAGCAAAAACTAATTGACATTTTGACAATTTTTTGTATTTCTATTCATAGAGAAGTGACAGATCTTAAGGTTGTTGTCATCAATAAATTTCAAATACGTTCATATGTACGTAACATACATACATATGCATATAAACGATATCAACAAGTCGAGATTAAATATGTTTAAAAAAAAGAAATACTAAGACATTCAACAAAGGAAATAACCTCAATGAACAATTTATTGAAACTAGAGAGAAAAAATTTAATCTTATATTTCATTTAATGTTAGAAACTAATAAGACACATTTTGCAAATGTTTTCAAAATTTGTATTTAATTTTTTCAACATTTTAGTAACTTATAAAACTCGTTTTTAAATATTTAATAACGTTTGATGAGCCTCACTGTGGTTTGCCTTCAAACAGAATTGAATAAAAATAGAAGTGCCTGTCAAGAAATAAAATTAATCGACAATAGTTCCAGTATTAAACAAATCAAAGCAAGGATATAGAGTCCTTACATATATTTTTTTTAAATAAAAATGCTTTATGTTGAATTATATACTGACATTTAATCTGTTTTTAGAAAAAATATGAAAAAAAGTTTAAGCAAGCGGAAAGCAAATCGTATTTGTTTTCTAAATCATTTCAACAAACATAAGGAGAAATTGAATCCTTAACGTTTTTTAAACAACAGAAATATATTTTTTTTTATCTAATTATATATTCTATATCTCCACTATATCCACAGCTCATAAATAAAATTTCATTATAAAACGTCAGCTTAATACTTTTATTCCTGATATCTACGTTTTATGAAGACTTAATTAAGGGCGTTTTTCATTATTTTGCTCATTTTTCTAATATTAAAATAATAATATATTTTACAAATCATCTTCTTATCTTTATAAACATCACGGAAATGAGTTTTAGTTGAAAAAGAAAAAAAGGAGAACAAAAAAAAAAGGGGTGACATAAAACCCTTGTCACTTAATAAAAGAATTAAAGCAGAATTGACACCATAAATGACACACAACTCACAGCAGCCGCAGCCACAGTCACACAAATGCTCAGAGGGTGGTCGGTCAGAAATTAATGGTTTTTAAAAGATAATTGGCTGTTTACAGAATACGTTCGCTTAAGTTGAATGATAATTTCAAATATGTGTTGTATTTCTTACATTAACAAAACACATATCAAATGTTATTCGTTCGTTTTTAAGACTTAAGTTTATAAAAACTGAAAATACAACAGCAACAAAATTTCAAACAGTGAATGATGACAATAATGACTGCAATTAAACGTAAAAAAAATATTTGCAATATTATGTACAAATCACCATCACATATCAAGTGAGCAGCAGATGAACGAATGAATGGCTGCCATAAGATTAAAAAATTTATTGACATTTACCATAGAAAAATAAAAACAAAAACCAAAGAGAAAAAGAAAAACCCATAATCGTCATTATGCATGTAAAACTAAATTCGTATTAAGTGTTTAAATTTACATTACAAAGACAGGAGGGATAAGGCCAAGATGTTTCGGGATTATTTGCCAATATGGTTATGGAGTTAATATGATAAAAAGGATACTACCTTTTTATGTTCATAAGTATGTATGTATGTATGTATATGGGGTCGTGTTGCTTATCTTTTTTAAACAAACACACACTAAAGGAAACATTTTATAATGCATGCATGTGTATGTATAAATCGGTCATAATTTGAGTAATGGTTGCTTAAACCCCTTTCTTTCTCTCGCTCTACATTATCACCATCGGTGCGTTAATATTAGTTTGTAGTAAAAAAGTTAAAAAGGTTTTGCAAACATTGTTGCTGGTTAAAAATAATGGACTGTACTTCACATTTACATACTGGAGGCTCATTATATTTTTAAAAACGACCCTTAAAACTATTTTGCTATTACATTGAAAAACAAGTAAGAAACTGTTATTTCTTTAGGTTCGAACCAACACCACAATAAATGTATGTATTAAACAGAAAACTATTTGCTCTGAATTCTTATTGCGGTTCAGCTAAAAGTTTTAATATATTTTAAAAGATCAGTTTAGTTGATGTCGAAAGT
>NDXZ01049438.1:2343-12647 GCA_003055125.1 Paykullia maculata
AAAAAAAAAAAAAAAAAAACATTTAAATGTCACATAATCTCAAATGAATTTTGTAAAATTTTAGTGTATACGATTATGTCATTAGAGTGTATTTATGTGTGTATGTGTGTCGGTGTGTTTTCATTTCATATAACACTAAACAACGAATGACGATAGGCATATAACCGCCTAAGTAAGTTATATAATATTGTACATTTCAACAACGGAACAGAAAAGTAGTTTATAAAATTTTATACTTGCAATTGGAGCGAGTTGCTACAAGAAGTTATTTCTATTTTTACCTCCAACTTGTTCCACTTTGTTTTCACAACCAAAACAAGGAATTCGAAAAAAAAATCTAATAACTAGAAAATGACAATGACGATGGCCACTTGTACTTGTATATTTACCGCGACATGCATACAGTAATGTTCTTATAATTCTATGTATGTTGGCTTAGGCTTTAGTCATTCACGACTAGTAACTTGACTAAATAAAACCGCACATGTACACATGTACTCACCGAAGCAATCATCCGAAAAGCTTACATAGAAGAGTTAGTTTTAGAAAACATTTTTTTTTTTTTTAATACAAAAATTAACTTTTATACTTTTAATGTTACTTGATCGTTTTGTTTTTTGCATCGTTATTGTCGAGCACTTCCCTTTTGTGTTTTAGGGGGACTTTGTGATGTTTTGCTTTACACCCCCGAAAAAATTTTATGTTTTCAGCAGTGACAAGTTTCTGGTTTTACACCATAACAATAATCATAGTCACAAAATAGATTTTTTTAAGTAAATGTAATTTAAATCTAAAAAATAATTTATAAAAAAAATTTTAAATTGTTTAAACAATTTTAATAATTTATTTTTTTTTAACGCAGAGGGTCGTGTTAAAATCCATCTTTGTTAAGAGTTTTCATATATCTTGGAATTAAAAGTTTGTTTAAAAAAAAAATACAATGTTTTACATTGATGCATTTACAAACAGTTCAAGTATAGATTGACAAATATATTTACATTTAATAAATTAATCAGTTAGTAAACAGAATAGTTAGAAAAACCTATTTTTTCATATTTGGAATTTTTATAAAAATTAATTATCCAAGAAATTTTATTTATTTGAAATATAATTTTATATTATTAATGTCTTCCAATCAAAGCACAAAAACCTTATAATTATGTATAGATCTGTTCCGCTAATCGCTGACTGTAACGTTTTGATCACCACCATATCTGTAAGTCAATTATCTTATAAAGAGCACAAAACATGAATTTTTCTGGCTATAAAAGTGTTTCAAAAATGTCTTGGGAATGGTTATCTTTTCACATGCATCAATGTTTCCCTCAACCTATTTATTTAAGAGTGGAGTGAACGATGACGTTTGGATTAAATTTTTGATCAAGATTAACCTTGTTAGCTCGGCAACTAATATCTTTTGGTTTACGCAAAATGTTCCATAAGTGGGTAGAAACAAATTTAGTTGTTAAGAGGGACAACGAAGTTACATATTTGGATCACTAATGATCTAATACTTCACACCTTCAATCGCATTTTCTATTCGAGCTGTAAGACTTAGAATGAGTTTTGTATTAAGTGAAGGTATTACTTCTTTTATAAATCTCTGGTGAACCAGTAGCAACGCCAAAAAAGCGTGAACCGCTCAATAAAAGTCTAAAAAAATATATTTGAACAATTTGCAAACGTTTCCCGGGCTGAGTCTACTTAGAGCAAAGCTAAACATACCTGAAACTAACTAAACTTTTCAGAAGCGGTCAGAGGAGACAGCTTTAACTCTTTAAAGTTCTGCGCTTTTAGGAAAAAAAACAGTCCTTAATACCCTTCACCAACTACATTGTATTAGCAAAATTTACACACTTAACGACAAAGAAATATATTTTTTTTAATATTTTTTAACATTCGACCTTCATAATAAAATATTTAATTGTTTTTATTTCTACCATTTACTTTGCAAACTATTGTGTACAAAATTTACGTGAATGGGGCAAAAAAAAGAAACTTCCATTGAAGCGATGTGTAAGGGTGAGTTAGAGGGTAAGCGCCTAAACATTGCATGAAAGCATGATATTTGTATGTGATTCTTTGAGAAGAGTCTGTGCCATAACAATCCAAGACATGTATCTTTTCAATTTTCCTTTTAAATTTACAAGTACTTACTAGAAATGGAAGCTACAAAACTGAAATAGAGAAAACTTAAAAACAAAAACTATTTAATTAAAGTAACATGAATCTGTTTTCTTAAAAGAAAATTTAATAAACTTTGCAGATTTGTTTATCCAATATTAACTGCAATTTAAAGGTTTCGAAAATGTTTTCCAATAATCTATTCGTCTAAAGTTTGGTATTATGCAACATAAAAATAAGATGTAAAACAAAAAAAACTATGTATTAACTTAATTCAAAATTAAAGCTGGGTGTTGCGTTTATGGTTTGCCGCACGTTTTTCTAATTAAACTCCTATAAAATTATATTGGATGTAGAGAAACACAACAACATATTGGAAATAGTGTAACATAAAGTTACACTAACTTGGGCAGCAGTTTTGATAAACAGCAACAACAACAACAACAACAACAACATAAAAACAGCAGTAACATAAAGTCGAACAAAAGTTTTTAATATTGCATGGCGTAAAGCTAAGAGAAACAGATGTACTTTTAGAACTTTCACTAAAAATATAGTTAAGCTATGGGTTAATGGTGATGGTGATGGTCTAGCATGAGTATGTTCGACTTATACATGTAGTGTAACACATACATACATATGTAGAGGTTGAGTAATTTTAGCATTTGTTGTGGTCGTAAAAGTGCCAGCTCTAGTAGTTTTATTTTGTTTTTAGCAATTCATGTAGTTTTTTGTTTACTTCTGCTCATATACACTTGTGTATGTTTTTTGTGTCTACTATTAAAGAGGGTGTGCATGTGTGCTCTTGGCCAAATTTGTGCTTTTTTAATAAAACTTGTTTGCATGCATATGTGGGTTTATTTTTACTGTGTGTGTGTGCTGTTTGCAATAACTATGGCCAGTAAAAATTTTCTGGAAACAACAACTAGTAGCAGTTGTGGCATTTGTATCACCTTTTTTTTAGTAGTTGTTGTTATTGCTGTTCGCTTGTTTGTTGTAAACAAATATCCGTCTAAAATCGCGGTAATCGTATATAACAACTGTCAAGTCAAAGTAGTTTTTGTTGTATTTTGTTTGTTTTGTTTGGCTTTTCGTTTATTTTTATTCTTTTCTGACCCAAATAGTTTTTTTTTAGTAGTTGTCGTTTTATTTCTCCCGTTTTTTGGATTTAATAATGTTGATAGAAATTTTGTAAACACGGCCATACTTTGAAGGTCTTTTAAAACAATCAAGTTAATATAATTTGTATCATACATTTAAGGGGCAACTGTTGAAAAACTTTAACCTGCAATTAAGGTTTTTAATTATATGGTTTACCACAGGTGTCAGGGGAACATATAAATTTGTCATTTTTTTGTAGCTTCTAAAATATTAATTTGCGACCCCAAAAAGTATATATATTCTGGATCCTTATATATAAGGAAGTCGACTAGTCCATGTCCGTCTGACTGTCTGTTCGCGTGTTTCTTGACATGACCTTTTCGTAGCTCTTACCTAGACTTGTATAGGGTATAAAACTTTTGGAAATATTTCCGAAAAAATCGGTATTGAAAATTGGCAATTTTTATTAATAACATCAAAAAAACCAAACACCTTTTTTAACATAAAAATTTATTTTTTTCTGCTTTTGGATAAGCTACTAATTGGCCAAGAATCCGAAAAGATATGAGCAAAAATTCTTATAGTTTCTATATCATAAAAATTTAAGTTTTCTAAGATTTTAATTATTTTTTGTAAGAAAAGTAAAGCAATTAAATGCATATCTATTCATGGTAAATAGCATTATTTGGATCAGCCGAATATAATGCTCTTATTTTTTTTTTGAATCTTATTTTGTAAATTTTTTCTGTAATTTTGGTCTAAAGTTGATTGAAAAAATGAAATGAAAAAATGCGAAGTTAAAAAAATAATAAAAAAAAAAGTTTTACCGAAGATGGTAAAAACCTTAATTATACCATTAAACTGAAACTTTTCTATTTTAGAAAAACCTTTTAAACTCTTTTTTTAGTAAATTTTATAAAAATTTTTAATACAATTTTAAAACAAAACTTTGCAGATTTTTATATATGTATCTGCATATTTGAAATTTTTAATAGATATATGTATATTTCATTTTTTCAAAATATCTTACAGAATCCTAAATTGATACAACACATCTGCTTATCACCGTGTTGTAAAAATATTTTTGGATTATATATTGTAATTATTGAAATTTTCCCTAAATTAAAAACTATTTTTATTTATAGAAAATTTTTTTATAATATATTAAGAACATTTTTGCAAAATCGCTTAAGTTAGGGTTAGTTAAGTTAAGGCTTATGAAATAAGAAAATTTAATAAACAGATATAATTTTAAATATTAAAAAAAAATTAAAAAAAAATTTACAGTTAAACAGTATATAAAAAAGCAGTTCATAGATCTTCTGTAAATCATTGCCTTTATATTTAAAGATTAGCTCTTTAATATATTTTTAGAACTTGGAGACTTTCCTACATCAGAAGACTTTCTCATGTAAATCTACCAACTTTAAAAGTTCTTATAACGATGATAATTGCCACAGTGTTTTTTATTTAATAAAAGTTAATATAAACTCCGATATATTGAGGAGCAAAATATTGTCAGCTTACTACCACATTGTTGCTTTTAGTGCCACACACATATACACCCACTGTCACAATAAAATCCAATATAATCATCAAATAAAAATCTAATAAGCTGGAAGTTAACAAAATAGGATAATGTGCCATATTGGTGCACACTACTTTAGTGTTATATAATCTGCCTTAACCCAAATATTATTTAAATTAAATAAATACATTGTAACCAATGCTATCATGGGAATTGAGTGAACGTTACTAATTGTCACTCAAGTCCCAAATTGTATACGCTTGTGATTGATAAAGTGTAGAAAGTAGTAAAAGGGAAATGATTTAGTTAAATGCATAACAAAGACAAATGTAGTATTTAGATAAACTAGCGTAAGTTAGAAAAGCTAGGTTTAATGTTCAAACACAGCATAAAAAGAGCTGCAGGCCATGCATAAAACAGATTTTGATTTTTAGCACTAAATCGGCAACATCTGCCTTTATTTTAATCTAAGTTTTGAAACTAATTTTGGCAGTTCATTTAAACGCCTTAGTTTTAGCTGGAACCCTGTTTAAACAAAATAAAGGGTTATAGGGAACAATTTAAAACAATTACACCTACACGAATTTATCCTTTACATGGCAATCCTGCCACGCTTTTATCCTTTACAAGAGTCTGACTTTTTTTCTTGTGCATTGAATATTTGCCAGTCAATGAAAATAATGGCTAAATAAGTATAACATTCTATTTTTTTAATAAAGTTTCAAAGTATTTTTATTTTAAGAGTTTTAAAATTATATTTAAAACAAAAATATTTTCTAATGAGAATTACTCCTTTTATATCGATGGCCTTGTAACTTGCTAATTTGCTCTTTATTCAAAGGTCCTTGTTATTAATAGCAGTTATTTGTAAAAATAAAACAAAGAAATTTTCATTTAATACTATTTTTTGTTATTTGGTGCCTTTTGTCATTTAGTATTTTTTGTTTGTTTTTTCTAATTGCTATAATCTGCTCATTTAAAATTCATAATTTTAATGTTTGATTTTTTACCCCTTGTTTTATATTTTCATATAGTTTTATATATGTATGTATGTTTCTGTGTGAAAGTTTCATTTATTATACATACCTTGACCGGCGTGTATGTCAATGTTGAGCCTTGTGCTGAATGTGCTCGAAAACCACTTTGTGGCATGTCAAATGTTTCAGCCGTATTATTAAAAGACCATTTAAAGTTTTCAGGTGGCGGGAAGGCATCAACTTCACATAAAATTTCTGCTGCTTCGTTGCGGGCAACACCATAGATTTTCTTTTGATCTGGACGACAAATGGGTTTATCTGTAATGGAAGGTAGAAAAATGAAAAATTAAAGGTAAAAACAAAGAAGAACACCAAATGGCTTATGACTAGCAAATACATTTTTTGTTTATTTATATATTATAACTCATAAGTTTCTTGTCGTCGTCGTAAACTAACTGTTTACTATGCAACACGAGGTGTTGTCAGATGATCGGCGGTGCTGGCATGCTGGCGTTTGCTCCGGCTAGGGCTCGCCGTTTGGGGGTGGTACTTGCCAACCAACGGACATAAAACGCACGACCTAGAAAATCATGCCAGACCAAAAAAAAAACTCTGACCCAACAATATTTTAATATTAATGTTGGAAATGTTTATTATTTTAAATATAATAGTTTTCGTATTTGTGTTTTAAAAGTCTGCTACTGCGTATGATTAATACTGATTTCTAGCATTTAATTTTTAATATCACTCATACGCTCGCACACATTTAATTATTAACCAAATTTTTTTTGTTCTTTTCTTTCCAACTTTTACAAATTCTTAATTTTAATTCTTTAAATATTAAAATTCTTATTATCTCTTCAAAGCATTTCATTTGTCCTAGATGCTTAAGCATGACCTCATGGTATATTTTAAAAATACTACAACAAATGCTTAAGCAAGAATTTTATAAGATATTTTTGTGCTCTTACATCTTGCTTTACTTTTATTTTTTTATTCTTTAAGTCTTGGCCTGAAATTATTTTTTTTCTCTACGAAATACCAACAAAAACTCGTTTCACACCACGTTAACGTAGAGAAAATAAAAAAAATATGATGAAAAACTAAATGGAAAACTTTACGGCTATTGCACAGTTATTGACAAGAAGAGTTTGAAAAATGTCAAAATAAAACAAAAGGATTTTTGTTTTTTTTCTTCTACCATTATTTAAGCCTGCAACAGTTCAAGAAGATGTCTGAAAAAGACAAAAAAAAACTAAACCTACATGACAAAACTGAAAGATTTTTTTTTTAAGATTTGTTTTAGTATAAAATTTTGTTTGTGTTTACATACCCAAGGTTTTATTACTTTTTTAAATTTCTATTAAATTCAATAAATGGAAAAAAAGAAAAAACTAAATTAAATTAAAATTTTGGGAAGAATTTTTATTAAAATAAATTTATAGTTCAACAAGCAAAAGCTTTAAAGCGAATATTATTTAAGAAACATTTTAGTTTATTTGTCAAACTTTTAAATTTTTTCCTTATTCAATTCGATAATGCTCGTCAGTCTTTTGTGTGTCTTTACAAATATTTTGTTTGGATTACAAGTCGTAAGTTTAAAGATCTTTAAATAAATATTTAGTAGATTTAAAATTTAGAACTCGTGAATTTGTTCTAATCTTTAAAGCAACCAAAAACTTAAGAGTTGCATAATAGTTTGTCTAATAAATTTAAATTGTATAGAAAAATTTTGAGTTTAAATGCTTTGCTGGGATGAGTAGATGCGAAGCAAAGTTTACACTGTATTTGTTATTTTTGTTTAATGACAACGATGTGCATCAAAGCATTAAGTATTTTACCTTTTTTATAGGTGTTTAAATGAAATTAAGATATTCTATCAGGAGATTACGAAATCATTTATTTTCCATTGTTGGATTTTTTGACATTTTTATGATCGTAATATAGTTGAATTTTTGTGCTTCTATTTTATTAAAACTGGATCTTCTTACTTGCACGAACATCACATACTTTACCTTCTATATTTAGATATATTTGTAGACTAAGCATGTTATTCTTAAATTTTCCGACACAAAAGTGATTCCTAGTGGATCAATATATCTAAAAGAACATGTTTGACTAGTTTTTTTTTATATTATTACAGATTAAATATATCCTTTCCTACTATGTTTGTATAGGATAAAAACAAACAAAAAAAAATTTAAACAAAGAATTGCTTACTTTGCCTTAAAAAATGTAACGTTGATCTTGGCCCACTAAGCACTCTGCTTAATTTGAATTTTTATATGTGTGTTAAGGGTTTAACTATATTCTTTGTTATATTGTTAAGTGCTCATAAAATAAAATCTTTATTTTTGTTTTCGCTGTCGTATTCTTTTGTGCATAAAAAGTAGTTCTTTTCTAAACATTTTCTACTCTTTTAGTCAAAAAATAAAATTGTTTTAATTTTTTCTTGCAGAATAACAGCAACATAAAATAACAAAAGCATTGTAAAGATGAATATGCGAGCAGTAGCAAATTGTAAGTTTTGTGCAGTTGTTGGTTTAGCATAATAAATAAAGCTTTTTAAAATATCACGTTTTTTTAGCATTTAGAAAATTTCATACATAAATATTTATTAAATTTTAAATACAACTATGTCAAAGAGCATATATTTGGAATAACATTATTTTTGGATTTTTTTAAAATATAACTTTTAAGTTGTAAATACAAATGTATTTTCTAAACAAGCGCAACATTGGAAGCAGCCTTTACAAACATAAGCGATACATTGTGCGGTTGTTTATCACCACCCTTTTCCAGAAAATAGAATTCTCTGCCTCAGATTTTCTTGGCAATTTGATCTTTTCAAATGGTAACCGTTTCATTTAGAGTTAGATTAATAATCATGTATTCCTCATAATTAGCAAAGATTTTTTATATAAGGTAAAAAGTTTTTAGTTAATGTTAGAAAGTGACACCTAAAGGGTATGTAACTAACCAATTATTATTATTATTAATTTAAAAAAAATGTAAAAACCATGATTCTTGTTTTATTAATTTACCCGCCGCCACTCGCGTGGGGTGTAAATTACACCCTATTTTGCTATATCTTTTATTTCTATTGTGTTTATGTCGCAGATTTTCTTACAGCTGAATATAATGACTTGTTTTAGCAACTAATGGACGCTTATTCTTTTTTAATCACATTTTTGAGGAGAGCAAACACCTGCAAATCGTGCTGAGGTATTTTTTGCACCCTTTTAAACTCTGTTTAGTAACAATTTTATATATTTTTTGTACAAATTATTCGTAGTTTAAGTTATGACACAGACACAACGGTTTATTTTTACGTTATTTTCTACTCTAGTTAAAGTTTAATTGTAAAAATAATTATTTTTAAGTCAATGTGCTTTTTGCCAACAATTTATGTGCAAAAGTCACATAGCAATATTTGCCCAGATTGCGATTCTCTGTAATAAATTATAGTTTTTTGTTTTCTATAGAATGTTTTTTATGTTTCTTAAAATTATACAATATTTTTATAAAAAAAATTTTTTTTTTTACTTTAAATAATATCCTCCTAAAAGTTAGGTAACATTTAATACATTTTATGTACAACTTAAGCCTATAGTACACGACATGTAAAAAGCAACATGCATATGTCACTCTGACGTAATTTTGTTGTCATCATGAAGCGACATTTGCTACATGTCGTGTACTTTCACTTTCTAGTTTTAAAAACACCCGGTTATATTTCGTGTACAATCAAAATTTTACCGCATGTAGCCCATACAACTCATTTTAAAAATGTTACCGATATGCTAAACATTTTCGTGACGTCAGAGACACATGCGCATGTTGGTTTTTACATTTCGTGTACTATAGGCTTTAGAAAATGCTATCATGCCTAGAGTTAAAGCTTTTGTTTGACGAAAGTTCTTAGTTTTAACCTTTATTTTTTTATTGTTGTGAATAAATAAAATGTTTGCCTTGGGGTGTAAAAAGCATCCCGCGACTAACGACGGTTTAAACGGAATTTAAGATTCGCTTATTGCACTCAAGTTTTTGCTTTATTTAGGTGTGAATTTAACAATTGCCATAAATGAAAGTGCAATATGTTATGTATAAATTCCATTTAATTATCGTGTTCTTAGTTGCAACAGCTTGATTTCAAAACTTTGAACATTTTTCTTAAAACTTCTTGCTGCTGATAATAAATAACACAAAACGGAGATATTAAAAAGTATCGTTATAGTTGTATTATGAAAACCCAAGTCACACATTTTGATCGTGACGACGTCGATAGTGACATTCTCAATGTCGTAGCGACCACGCTATGATTTAATTGTGCACCAATTGTGTGCTTAGCCAACCGCAACTGTTTTGACATTATAGTGTACTAATAACCTAGAAGCGATCTTAGTCGCAAAATCTCCAATTCTTTTCGGCTAAATATAAATCAATGTTTTATTTTTTTTCTCTAATCTATGGATGTGATTATTAAATATTGTTTGCATTAAATATTAACGGAAAATGCAGAGCTTTTATTTGCTGAGACGGCACGCTTAAAATTTTAATGATTAAAGTTTATG
>NDXZ01049448.1:7616-31336 GCA_003055125.1 Paykullia maculata
AAAAAAAAAAAAAAAAACGAATGAAAAAAGTGCAAAAATGGCGAATGTAAACTTGCAATGATTTAAATTTTAATAAAAAATATTTTGCATTTTCTTAACATTTCAATAAAAACCCACTTAGAAGAACGCTATAGTCAGCCGAGTCCGACTATATTATACTTTACACCTCATTTTATATTTTATAATATTTGATTGCGATTTCATTATTAGTCAGTCAAAGTTTTAATATATTTTTTAACAATTCTTTAAGGGCGTAGGTAATGGTTTGAGCCTTATACTTGTATAAAAGGTAGGACCAATTATGAACTGATCATCATAATGTTTAGTAGAACGATTTGTTTTTACATAAAACTTATTTCTGGTAAGTTTTATTTCAATTTCAATGTTCTTAAGTATTATGGGCTTTTAGGTTATCTTTGAAAGGGGAACTTTTATTGGTCCAATCTTAACAAAATACGCCAGGAAGATTTTATTAGCTATTAAACTTATATAAGTCAATTATGGCAGTCAAGTCCGATTCGGGTAGGATTTTAATCTTAATCAAAAAATTAAAAATTGAGCTAAAACATATTCATCGCAAAATACTGAAAATTTAAAATTGATTACAAAGCTTCTATGAACAGACAGGCGGACAAATATTGATTTTACGATTCAATCGAAATATTATACCCGTTAAATCCGGCAACGATGCTTTTTAAGAAGTTTAGCTGCATTGTAGGTTATATTACAAACACGTTTATGCAACATTTACCCAATAAATGAATAGACGCACTCCACTCTATAATTATTTATTTTTTCCCCCCAAATACCACAAACTGGTTAAATTAAAGCAAATTAAAGAAAATTATAGTTGAAAGTGTAACGAAACAAGAGAAAAACTATAACAAATGAAACGGTGAAAATTCCCAATGAACATGTCTGCCTTTCTGTCTGTCGGGCTACATAAGAGACTCCAATAAAATTATTTAATCAAATAATTTTTTTTTTTTTTTAATTACAGATCAATACACTAATTATAACAAAAAAGATAATAAAATATAAAAAAGAGAATAAAAAGAAAAGCAATTAAATTTTAAAATACAAAACGAAAATATTATATAAATGTTTAATTGTTATAACAAAAATCGATAAATGCTATAATAATAATAATAATAGCAGCAATAACAACTATAAAAAATGTGTTAAAAATTAATAAATAATTACAATAATTATGAATAACTATTTTAAGAATGTAATTGCTTAAACAAACTAAAACTAAAACTTAGAAACATAAATTATAGAAACCAACTTAAATAATAATTAAAAAAGTTGTAAAAACAATTTAAGTTAAACGATTTTTAAATTTTCTGCGCAATGAAATTCAAATAAAAAGCCGTGCCATCAATTGCACTTTTATTCTTATATAAATGCAACATTGGTGTTGTAACATTTTGTTAAACAATTTGAAAGTGTTAAAAGAGACAACATTATTACTGTTAATTAATAGGAATATTTTTTCCTATTATTGCCATTACAAATACAAAAACCTGATATAAAAGTGATAAAAGAAATTTAATAGAAAAAAAATTAAAATGCGACTTCATTCCTTCAGTCCCCTGCTGTTACTTGCTGCAACAGCCTATGCGTCCGTCTTACAAATTGATCAGAATTTAAAAAATATTAAATTAATTGAAAGTAAATTTATACCGGATGTTAATGTTTTACCAGCCGATCAAACCATAAACAACAACGATGAAAATTGGCAGCAAGTAAGACGCTTTATGGAAGATGGCCTACCTGTATTGGAGTTGTATGGCTATAAGCCACAAAGAGGTGAGTTTGTTAATTGAATAAATATTCGAAATTACGTATATACAAACATACATATGTTTACGAAATGGATTGTGTAATGGTATGAAGTAAAGAGTAATGGAGGAAAGAAACAGGTTAAACATTATTTAACTGATAGACAATGATATCGAAAATTGTTGTAACAAATAGTTTAAAGCCTAATGGGTCGATTCTAGATACTTTTATCATGTTGTATTTTTATATTAAAGAGTTTAAGGAAACGTGTTTTTTTTCTACAAAAAGTATAATTTTTTATTTTTTTGGTAATTATGAATCCACTAGACAAAGGTTTTTTTGAAAAATAACTATGTAAGACATTCCTTTAAAACTTACCTATAGACCCCCAAAAACAACTGAGGCAGCTAGCTGTAGGTTAAGCTTATGTCTTATTAATGTATTCACCAATTTCGTTTATTTTTAATAATTCCAATTTTAAGACAAAAATTGCTTTAACTTTATAATTAAAATAATTTTTTTCAATGGCCTCTTAAAATGTGTCATACATACACACATGAAAGTTCATGTAATAATTTTGTTGATTTTCAACACCGAAATTTAAGATTTTATATGTATAATAGAGAATTATGTATAAAAAGTTTATTCAAAACTTCCCCACCAAAAATCTTAGTTTGGAAGCAATAAATGTGACTAATGCATGCCTACTGCTTTTTCTATTGGCTTTCAAAATTATAGCCTTACAAAAGTAAAGTGCAAAATGAGAAAGCAGTTTCTTAGAAAAGATCATTTTAAATCTCCAAAGTTTACGCGAGGAATT
This sequence comes from Paykullia maculata, assembly GCA_003055125.1. Lineage (NCBI taxonomy): Eukaryota > Metazoa > Arthropoda > Insecta > Diptera > Rhinophoridae > Paykullia > Paykullia maculata. The sequence goes on from NDXZ01049448.1 coordinate 10,222, forward strand.
TCATACAAAAAATATGTAATATTTAATTTAAAGCTCACAACCGCACTCTGCCATACAAAGCTGCTTTCGAGAAAGCGTCATTGTTGAGTTATTAAATGGAAAAGAAAACTATTTAAAAAAACAATAAAAACATTTTTTTTCGCCTATAACTTTGCCAGTTTTAAACCTATTGTTAGCAAAATAGAATTTTGTGCCTAATTGAAGTGCAAAAAGTAAAGGCAGTAGTGGTTTTAATATACCTTTGACACCAATTGTCAAAAATGTAACTTGCCACCAATGGTAAAGCTGATTTAGAAGCAATAAAATTCTCTTTTACATTATTTATCTTCCATTTACTACTTGAAATAACCTTATAAATATTAAAAAATAATTATTTACTTTTCTCATACTCAGGCAAAACTAATTTGCTTTAACGGAAGCTCCATTTTCTCCTAATTAGGCAAAAGTGCGGAGCATCGAAAACGTACTGATCTGTGTCCTCTTTAATTTATAAATAAGAAAAGGGATAAAAAAGTACTCTTACTTTGCTTTCCGTACATTTTTAAAACTTGTTCAATAAAATATGTACAAACTTGATATAAAGTGAAAGTTGTATTAAAGATATACATTTTTGGTACAGCGTTTACACATGCAAGTGATAGTTTAAACCACACAAGACACTCAATTTTCGATAACACACTTGCATTTCTGGTACTCAAAACTCATCCGGTAAGACATTTTTAAAGGCACCGTATTTTTGACATTTGAAATAAAAAAATTGTAAAGAAAGTTAGTAAAAAGTTTAATAACAATTAACTTCATTTTGGTAAATTTCTAAATGTATAGGGTACTCTGGTGGACTTATTTTGTCAGTGATATTATCTTAGTTTATTTATATACAAATGGCTAGCCTGAAACTAAAGTGGTCTAAGTAACATATTTGGCTAAATCCACCTATGAGCATTTTCAAACATAAAGACGATTAACCAATCCAGGCGAAAGTAGTCTATGTATTATTACGTCACCAAAATATGGTTATCGTTAAACTACCGCTTTACTATTTATAGATTTTTTCACACAGTGACTTTAAACGCCGCGTTTTGTTGGTTATCACAGAATGTGTATTTTGTTTTATAGAGCACTTTAGTTCCAGGCTAGACAAATATATTAGCTTGCACCCGGTCTGCTTCGCAACTCTAAACTAATTACTCAAAGTTTCCCCTCTTTCTACCACTTATTTTATTCAAATCAGACCAGTTCTCCTTTTTTGTACTTTTCGCCTAAATTTGTTATCTCTATACGTTTGAATTTCAAAAAAGTAAAGGAAAAATGTTCTTACTTTTTAGTGAAGTAACGTACGAAGTTTAAATTATGTCTCTTTGTTTTAAGGACCCAAAAAAGTACCAAAACATAGTTTTTACCCCTTTTTATCAACCAGGCTTTTAAATTCCAAAAAATACCAGACACTTATTTATTTATTTTTTTAATACTTTTTAACATTTGCATGTAACTTGTTTAGCAGATATAAAGTTACCGACTTTTTTCTTTTTAACCCCCTAAATATTTGAATTTCCAAAAATCTGTTCTTAGTAGATCAATACAACAGGAGAGGAACTTACAATCCAAAGCTCATTCATGCCGCTAGCTCCATGCCTTTAGGCTGTGCGATGATGAATTAATCTTTCAACCAGTGAAATTGTCACGTTACTATTTTATAAATACAAAATGTTATGTTAAGTTTTTTAAATCTTAATATGTACTAAATTAAGCTTTGAAATTTTTTTTATAAAATACATATATTTAGGGTTTTGTTCGTCAAGCGTAATAAAAATTTTTTATTAGCGAAAATTATCCTTTAAGAAAAGTTAATAATAACTCATTAATTATATGGCACAATGACATACATTTTCTAATGATTGCAATAAAAGTTCTTTCTTTCCATAAAATAAATATATATGTATGTATGTTTGTATATAGTATTGATTTTACTCTAAAAATAATATAAAAAACCATCATACATATACAATAGAACAAAACTTTTGTTTCTCATAAACATAATGAATCATTTATACACGTGTAATAAATCAGTAGATTGCATTCTTAGAAATTTCATTCATTCCACTTAAATTCGAAAAGTTCTAATACTAAAGCCATTCAAAAGAACAAGGTTAAATCATCTATCCCCTAAAGTGTAGAGAAAGCAAAGCAAATTTTACATGAAAAAGGTTTTTACTCAATGAAAATTAGTATAGAAAACAAGTGTAAAAACTATTTCTTAATTGTTTTCAAACCAAACTATTTCACTAAAACACATTCATACATACATACAAACACCCCCCAACCTTACAAACATTCTTTTTGAAGCAACACAAATTCTTCAAATACATAAAGAAAACTTTTGCCAAAAAGAAAAATAAATAAAAAATACTCTCTGGTATGCCGTAAGACGAATGTGTTTAGAATTGAAAATACAAACAAAACATTTAAATTGAAGATAAAAAAACTTTGCAAAAATAAGTTTGAAAAACAAGACTTGAATGATATAAACAAAAATTATTGCTAAAGAACAGAGAAACATTTCAATACTGTAATGAATTAAAATGAAGCATAAATAAATAAATAAATTAAACAAAATGTTTTATACTAGAACACACCTGTAATGTGCAAAGAATAATAATTAATTAAGGTAACCCACCAAAATATTTATGTATAAGTATAAGCGCAAGCCCTAACACATACCAACCCGCTATTACCAACCCAAAGACTGTTTACAGTCGGCGACATTTTAAAAGCCTTTTAAGCTCATAATTGTTTTTTAAAGAGTTTAGAATTTTTTTATATATTCATTAGGAAAATAATTAATCTGATTCTCTATTAGTTGATCCGATCATGCAATTAAGAGAAATTATTTTCTTGTTAATAAAATCACCCCGTTAATTCGTATCAATTTTATTTTTACCTTTTAAAATTGAAAACTCCTTAAATCGGAAACTCTTGTAATTGATAAAAAATTAATGGGCTCTCAAAATTACGAGTTACCGGAATCCCACTGCACTAGATTTAAAACATTAGTACGGGCTAATCTGGTCAGACCTAAAAAAAGCTATTAATAAGAGGCAGCATCTAAAATTTTGACCCTTAATTTTATTATTTTATTAATTTTATTAAGGATCAAAAATATAAAATTTGTTTGGTTTTTTAAAGCAACATTAATAAAAAAAACTTTTTAATCGTTTTAAAAATTGCATTTCTTTAGAAAAGAACACAAAGAAGGGCAAAGGGTTTAATAAAGGCAATATTTTTGTCAAAAAATAAAACGCCACAGGATGAGGCAAGTTTGGGCATGTTTATTCGATTAAATAAGTTTTTGTAAAGATTTATAATTAAATTAACAATAATATTTTCGACACTTTTTTAAATTCAACTTCGTACCCAGATCTTTTGCTGTTTTTTGCCACTAGCTGTATGAAATTTTTTTAACAAAAAAAAAAACAATTTACTAACTGACAAACATTTTTATGGCCTTAAGTGTTGTTAATGATGATTAAGTAAAAGTCTATGTGAAACTATGTTAATTTTTCAAGCACGCAATAAAACATATAAATTCATTAAATTCTTATACTAAATTTTAAATGTTACAAAAACGTTTTTACAACTGAACTTAGGAGTTTTCGGGTTTTATTTTCCAGAAAATGAAAAGAAAAGAAAAAACTATTTGCAAGTGTTATGTTCTCCATGCAAATTACGATATAAAAGTAATTTCGAAAACGATTTCACAATTTTATGCAATTTAAAGCCTTAGTTTTTTCATTTTGTACGAGGATACATACATACATACATACATATGAATGTACACACATACACATACATTGCGTCTGCTAATGTGTTTATTGTTGTATTTTCCTTTTAATTAATACTTTCAGATATACCATTTACTTTGATTATACCGAAAATTGATGTACGCACAATTGAAAAGCCACGTTTAAAAGAGTTTATGTTGGAGCACATGGTGCCGGGTCGTGCATTCGATAACTATGATGCCGATGAGGAGAACTCCTCATCGTTTGGTAACGGTAATGGTCATAAAATTGTTTTTCGTAAATTAGAAAAATCCTCCAACAACAATGTGGTTTGGCTACTAAATGGTTTTCATATACTACATCGAGTACGCATCAACGACAATCTGATTGCTTTAGCTATTGATGGATATTTGGGTGATAGAAAGTCACCCTATTCAAAACGTAATATACAAGAGGGCAGTAATAGGTAAGTACAATTTCAAAATATGTTCTATAGACTACTTGCCTACACAAAAAAAACTTTACTTTAGTTTTGATTTAATTTTTTGGGGGGTTTATTTGGGGTAATGCAGGGGCGTAGTAAGTTGGCTGAGAAGTTCTTTGATGATAAAATACATTTAAGTTAGATTTTGTTAAAGGAAATACATGTGTATTTCTAATAAAACTTGTTTGCCGTAATAAATACCGCATAGAGATTTTTCAGAACTCGCAGAATTATTAAATTAATACAGTACCGTTGAATTTCAAAGAAGTGTATGGTAATGTTTGTAAATATGAAGCTAAAAAGAATAATTTTTTTTTACCCAATTTTTTTTACATTAAGGGTGGGGGAAGCAATATTAAATTAAAAGAAAAAAAATATTACTCATTCGTTTTTTTTTTTAAGTTTTCAAAAGTAAAAAATGTTAGGAATAAATTTAAGACTCGAAAAAATCTTTACCAAAATCTAGGTCGATGATTTCAGATTGCACTGTTTAGAAACGTAATCTTAAAAGAAAGATAATTTTATTTAAAACTAGTAAGAGTGCTATATTCGGCTATGCCAAATCTTATATACCCTTTACTTCGTGTAGTACTGTATGTATGTATGTGTGTATATATATACTTATGTATGTACGTATGTATTTACATGTCCGAAAGGTATTTAAAGTCTTAGAAAACTTGATTGTTTTATGATATTAATTTTAGTGCATATACATATCGCACACCCAGTTCAAAAGTGACACAACTCGAAATTTTCATTTTTCGAGCTTATATGCTTAAACTATTCACAATACACTTGTTTATCTATAAGAAAAATAACAGTGTATTTTGTTGTTGTTAACTATTGCTAAAAAAAAACAGTTATGTCTTTCTTTATGTTTCAATTGGTATAAAGTTGCAGTTCATAAAAGTGACTTATTTTTAGTTGTGTCAGAAAATATAATGGTAATAGATCCCTATGCTAAGTGCTAAATAGTTTTAATTCGAATTCAATGGTCCAACGTTTTTGTTTTTAACTATTTTTATTTACGTCAAAAACAGTTTATTTGGATTTCTGAGAAATTAAACATTTTGAGTTGTGCCACTTTTGAACTGGGCATGTGATATGTTCATAGGTTTTTCGCTCATATCTTAGCTGATTCTGGGCCAATTAGTATATTTTTTTAAAAATCCCAAAAAGGCATGCCTTACACAGAAATATAGTAATTTTTTTATAAAAAAATATAAAAAATTTTTTTTGTTTATATCTCGGAAATTTTTTTTTTAAATTCCCCAAAATGTCTTACAGACAAATAAAATAATTTTTGTGTAAAAAAAATATATTTTGCTAATATTTCGGTAATTGTCAGATTTTGATGATTTTCAATAGCGAGAATTTCGGCAAAATTTCTGATTTGATATTTCCCAATAACGGTCCATACGACATCGGGTGGCTGAGAAAAATTGATTTCAACAGACAGACAGATGGACATTGCTAAATCTATTTCCCTATCTTTAAGAACCCTTGTCACCTATTGTGAAGGGTATAAAAAAATTGCAGATGTATTATAAAAGCTTTTGGGTGTTTTGTTACAAAGATTTTGTCCTCCAAAACTGAGACGTGTCGTGAAATAAATAAATTAAATACAAAAATTAAAATACAAATTAATACAAAATTCAATACCATGCAAAAACAATCTTAACTTCAGCTTCTGTACTTAAACTTAAGCTATCTATCCGTTCTCTGTAAGAGGGCTTAAGTAGAAGTGAAGTTTTCCAGGAACACAAACGGCGTAATACTTTATGATCGAATGCTATTAAAGTACCTCCTATTTGGGTTATAAGATCGTCGTTGTTAGGTTAGATATTAACCTAATGCTGCTCTAATGATCTTTATAACTAATATGTCGAACCAAACATGAATATGACAGTTGTAGCCTTTACAACAAGGTTTAAGTACATACATATTTTAAAAAGATATAGAAAAAACTTTAGAATTAAACATTTTTGTTTTAAATCATTAGCTGTGTAAGAAACTACAAAATAGGTTAGATTTCAATTCTGACTATATTGACATTTTCGGTCTAAAGTACTAGCAGCGCTGTCTGCCTACGTCCAATGACAAGTAACACCTTTTTTCGCTGCGTTAATAGAAAAATATTAATTTGAGTATTTCAGCAAACTGAAATGAAAAAATAGAACCTTAAAAATCTGTATAATTATGTAAAAAAAAACTTTGCCAAAAACAAACAAAAAAAATATCCTAAATGCGCCGTCAGACTCAGCTGAATTTAAAAAAAAAGCTGTGTTCTACGTGCGCTTTAAGTAACATAGATCAGCAATACGGGTCATATCTGCCTTAATGGTTAAGTCCAGAAGCAAAACTGCTAAAAATTAAAAAACGGGTTCTTAAATCTAAAACTTTGTCCTATAATTAGTAATTATTTATTAAATTAATCAAAAGTTTATAAGACAAAATTATTAAACAAAAATTAGTTTTATAAACATATGATAAATTTATGCACATGGTTTGTAGAATAAAAAATTTCAAAAAGGACAAGGAGAAGTCCGAATCTTTTATTTTTATTAAGTCACACATTTAAGTTGAGCAAAATTAACAAACAAATATGAAGAATAAACTCACAAAAACATTTGCATTTCCATCATTCTGTGAAAAACTTTTAATGTGAACGTGAAAACCATTAATATTTTACTTAATTCCAAAATGGTTACGCCTCTGCTTTAGTTTTATTTTTTCTCCAAACGTTAGAGAGTATATAAATTAGAGAAACTTTTTGCCAGTGTTTGTGCAAAATTGAAGAACACTTGAAACTTTGTTGTAGTTTTTTTTTTATGGCCGAAAAAACTTTGACAATCAATAAATTTTGCAAAACATTTTAACATCCGTTTTTGTAAGACTCTTGCATAAATTGTGCAATATTTATGCACACACACACACACACACACACACACATATTTAAAAATATACCTACAAATTTATTTTTTCTTTTCGTCTGATTGCAGTCGTTACAATGAACCACAGAGTTTAGAGATGCGCAATTCAACCAGCAATATTGCACACACAAAAAATGAACCCATTTTAAAGGAATCAAAGGCGAGCCCTTTAATGTCATTTCTTGGCAACATGAAAAGTGGCACAAAAGTTTTCCAGCACTTCCTGTCGAAAAGTAATCTCACACGAATAATGGACGATGGCTCTTACACAATTCTCATACCCACCGACAATGCATTCCAACGTTGGCATCCCATCGATTGGGGCTTTTATCCGTTTAGTGTGCAAGATTTTACCGAAAGTGTGTTGCGCAATCATTTCTTGCCCACCCAAAAGCCTTTACGTATGAATGACGTTAAGAATATGGAGCAAATGGTTGTACGCACCATGGGTGGCGAGAATGTTATCTTCAGGGGTCAACGTAAGCATTAAATGTTAAATATTTTTTGTATTATTTTTTTTATTTTTATTTTGCAACAACCTATTGCATTCACTTTGAATATTAAATACACACATACATACATACATACATACATACATACATACATATGAATGGACAAATTTATATTATAATAATAATTAATGATTTATGTTTTGCATCTCATTCTCCGTTTACTTTTTGGGTGTGTGTGTGGGTATGTGAACTAACACATTCCTTTAGCTTCACCTTCGGTCAACAATGTATCCATAATGTCCGATTACACATTGTCTAATAGTAATCAGGTTTTTATTATAACTGAAGTTTTGTTTGTCTCCGAGGCTGTGGTATCCAAATTGCATCAGGTAAATGGTGTGTTGTTATAAATGGTGATGATGTTTTAAAGATTAATGTTTTGCAAATCTCTTTTTGTTTGTATTTATGCTTTCTCTTCTATTTTATTGTATATCAAATGCATTTGTGTATAAATCTATACCTTGCAAAACTCCACAGATGCATAAGGACAAGGAAACACCGCCATTGCTCGCCTTCCCCTGGTTTGGTGCACAATTTTTGTCACACTCGTTTTTGGCTTTGGAACGTGATCCCAGATTTACACAAATTACCAGGTACTTTTTGTTATTGTTGTTGTTAAACTTATAAGTGTTGGATTGTTTTATTTTATGATTTATGATGTAATATTTTTTGTTTGTTTTTGGGGGGTTTTTCCATTTGCAGATTTTTAAATAATGCTGAAATAGCACCACATATATCTGGAGCCAATTACACATTCTTTGTTCCGGACGATAAAGCATTTGAGAAATTAGGTTTCGACAAATTAAGTGATGATGTTATGGTAAGTTAAAAATGTTTATATTTTGTATTAAATTATGATTATACATGTGTACATACATATGTATGTCCATGCATACATATGAACAATTTAAGTTAATTAAGTCTGTTAAGGCATTTTTGGGCTTTTGGTATTTAAGGTGATATATAATATTTCTAAATAAAAATAAACATTAATAAAAAAATTATTAATTAAAAAATGCATACAATATTAAAGTTTATTAGAATGTGTTTATTTAGGTATTAATAAAGAAGAAAAGCCAAAACGTTTTGTGGACAAGCTTACCGACGAGAAGGCTTAAGAATATTCTTTACTTTAATGTGGAATTTTTATTAAATACTTTACCTTTATCACGCCAAATTTCTCTCACATCAGTCATCCGAATGATTTTGGCAACAAATTTCCTTTATTTTAATTATAAAGTCTGTTTCAATACTCTAAAATGTAAAGTCTATAATATTTACTCTTTATTATAATCCCAACAAGCGTTCTCGTACTCGAAAATTGGGTAAATGAGAGCGAATATGAGAGACATAAGTTGATATTTTTCTTACACGCAACAGCCCAATTTTTTTCTTCATGAAAATTAGGAAAATTGTCAATTGCCTGTTTCAAAACAAAAATGTGTAAAAAAGTTATAGTCGGTTAAGCTCGACCATATTATACCCTACACCATAACTTTTTGCTTTGTCGTATAAACGCCTACTATAAGAAGTGGAATCAATAATGGACCAATATTCACAAAAATTACATTTTATGTTAAAAAAAAAAAGAATAATGTATGTAAGTGTTGTTACATCCTGATACCAACATCTATTTGTGGTTTATGTGGTTAAATGTGATTTCCGGGAGTATATGGGACTTATATGGGAGCTATGGTAAATAATAAACCGATCGTTATAAAATTGGGTTAAGCGATTGATGCCATAATAGTTTAATAGGGATGGATAAATATTTGAGGCATTTATAGTCGTAAAAGCATATAACGGGAGGACATTTGTAAGAGGGTTAGGTGATCTTCATTATTTTTAACAGGCTTTGTACCTATGCCAACGAAATTACATGTGCCAAATTTTTTCTAACTATCAGAAAAAAAAACAACCTGTACTTTGATCATAGGGTTTACATGGACAGCCAAAAGGACGGACAACGTTAAATCGATTTAGAAGGTGACTCTGATGCGATCAATGGGTGTTGGACTTTTACTCTTAGATATTAGAAACATTAGCACAAATGCATGAATCCTTTCCCACCTTGGTGGTGTAGGGTATAAAAAGTTAAACGAAGAGAAAAAGAGACTCAGAGTCATAACAACAAAATAACGAGATGTCAAGGGTAATAGTATTTTTTGATCTTTTAAGCTGGGTTTATCACAAATTAGTGTCCCTAGAAATGCTTTAAAAACATTTGGATAAAACAAGATTTTATGAATTACATATGTATGTACATACATATGTACATATGGGCATTTCCACAGAAATGACAACCGCAGCCAAAAAATTCAAAGTTTAAAAAAGTATGTTATTTTAACATATTTTTATAGGGAATCTATCAAATGTTACTAATGTAAGCAAATCTTGCATGTTTTGTTTTGATTAATGATCTTAATAAGAGGCATTATGCATTGACATTTGCTCTTTAAAATCTCGGCTTATATTTAACTGTTAAAGGAACGATGCGATTGCCAGATATTTTTATTGCAAATTAAATTTTAAAAAATATATCTATAATTTTTTAATAATATATTTTATGCATCTTTCCTTTGCAGGCTTCGCAGCGCGGCGTAAAAATGTTGTTAAATCACTTCGTTAAAGGACGTCTATATAATCGTAACTTAAGGGACAACGAAGTTTTTGAAACCATTGGCGGAGGGCATATAAAAGTTACACGAAATCCCGGCAGCAATGCTACAAGTGTTAATAATGCCAAAATAACAGAGAGTGAAGTATTTGTCTACAATTTGGGCACCATGTTCTACATTGATGACATAATGTATTCGCATCTGTTGAGAGAGTATGTGATCAAACACAAGTCGAGAACAAATTATGCTGGTGGCAATAATGGACGATCCTCCACCTTGGGTACACCCATTGATGTTGAAATAGTACCAAATGAATTTAATCGCGAACAAAGTGGTGGCAATGGTGATTATTCCATACATGATGATGATTTCGATGATGAAATAATAACACCTAAAGCGCTTCCCGTCCAATTTTACGAATTACCAAAATAATTTGTTTGCAAAGAGTTAAGAGAGTAAAGAAAATTTTTGATTAATATACATTCCTACATACTATGTAGCAAAGGAAAAGAAGAAAAAAAAATATTTAGATCTTTTTTGGATAAACTATTAATTAGTCACAAGATAAAACTAAAATTTGAAGTGAGAAAATTTAAAAAACTAAATTACATTTTATTGTAAGAATAACATATATACATACGTACATATGTACATATTATTATGTATTTATTATACTATATTATGATTATAATTATTATACTTTATTTTTATTATTTTCTAAGGGAGAGATTGTTAGAAGGCATTAAGCTTTTTTCTTTTTGTGTATAGTTTTTAGATAATACATACATACATACATACATATTTGGACAACTATTTTATGCACTTTTAAAAACAAACAACAAAACAAACAAACAAAAAACCGAATAAAGCCAACATCAATAAAATATAGTATATTTAATGTTAATTTTTTGTAGATTTATAATATTATAAAAACCAAAAAAAAATAAAAAAAATAAAACAAAGACAATTAAATTAGGTTTATTATTATTTTCTATACGTTTTAATAAGATTTACATTAACAACAAAGTTTAATTGCCAGCCAGACAAACAAAGAGACAGACATTCCATACATACATCATACATAAATACGTAAACAACAAATACATACATAGAATAACCTAAAACTGCATTGTCAAACCAAGTATACTTAGAGTTTTAATCGAAAGAATTGAACAAAATTTAACAACAACAACCAAAAGATTATACCACTTTTCGTAGAAATTAAGTCTAAACTAAAAGAACAAAAAACATAAAAATTTAAAGCTATACTTTAACGGCCTAAAATTCAAATTCCTGTCGAACAATTAAATGCGGCTCGATTTGTGTAACTTTAAGTTTTAATTTTTAAATACAAAAACTAAAATAAACTAAACAAAACAAAAAACTTGCAACATTGTGTGTTTGCACATATCTTATAAACTTTAGAAAACAATTTGATAAACTATTTAAAAACAACTTTAAAGATTATATTTAGTACGAGCCATTATTAAAAAAAAAAACTCTTGTAGAACTTTAAAAAGTCTATAATAAATATACTTTAAATAAAAAAAAACACAAAGAAATTTTGAGAAAAAGAAAAACAACTTAAATTAATAGAAAAAATCATACATAAGTGAATTTAAGACATTAAGAATTTTATATCATACCTAAGAAAATTAAACAACAACAACACAAAAATAACAACAAAAAAACATACATTTCCATTCTGAAAGTTTGTTAATGAATAAAAAAAAGAAAACAAAACCTAAAATAGTAAAACCAAAAATAAACAAAACTGTATTTTATTTAAAAAGTTAAAGAAGAAACACTGTAAGTAGAAAAAACCCTTTAAAACCCTACTTAATCTAGAAGAAAATTATTTTTTTTTTAATTTTTAAACATATGATATTTCAATATCAGGTCGTTTTTGTTTTTATTCACAGGCTTTTTTTTGGATGAGTACTAAATATATATACATATTTACTATTTCTTTAGCAAAACATGAAATATAATAACCCATAAGGGTCAATCTGGAATCTAAATTTTAGAATAAGTTTCTTGAAGAACACACATCATGCAACCTGCCACTTATTGTTTAATTAAGATCTGTTTTTAAAATACAAGCAAACTCTTTAATTATAATTTACGTGTTTTGTTCTTGTAGTAACAACATAATGATGAGCTAAAAAATATATTGTCAAAAAGTGTGGCAGCACCACCAAAGAAAGAATTAGTTAGTTGGTTTATTCAAAAAATGTACCCATTTTTATACCCTTCACCTAAGGTGATAAGGGTATATATAAGTTTGTCATTCCGTTTGTAATTTCTACAATATTCATTTGCGACCCCATAAAGTATATATATTCTGAATTCTTATAGATAGGGAAGTTGATTGAGCCATGTCCGTCTGTCTGTCTGTCCGTCTGTCCTGAATTTAATATATATACTTTATAGGGTCGCAAATGAATATTGAAGAAATTACAAACGGAATGACAAACCTATATATACCCTCACCACATGCGTGTGTGTGAAGGGTATAAAAAGGGAAATTATTTTCGTGTTTACGTACATAAATATTTACATTTTTTCACATTTTATTTTCACAGTTTGTCTTATAATTCTTTACATTATTATAATAATTCAAATCCATTTAACAAATCTTACTTAAAAGCTACAAAAAATTTTAAGATTTCATTTTTTTATTGGCTTTTGCAACTTTAGCTTTTAATGCCTTAACATCCAATTTATTATCCTCCCCAGCAGACCGTTTTTTCGATGTAGAGGGCTGATCTTCATTGGGTGGTATGAAGTCTTCTTGGCGTCTTTCTTGCTGTTTCTTGCTAGCTTCAGCTTGCTTCGATTCACGTTCATGTTGTTTGCGCTGTTGTTTCTGCTCCTTGTTAAGGAAATATTCACCAGAAGCCAATTGCTTGTCAATTTTACTTTCCGGTTGAGCAGGTGGGAAGGGTGTATATTCTTTCTTTTGTTTCTTAACTTTCGGTTGTTTACGTTTGCTGATGTTTTTATTCTTGAACTTGGGCAAAAAGCGTGACCAATCCTCATTCGCCAATTTAGGATCTTTCATCAATTCTCTTTTGATCATCAAGGCTTTGACATTGTAAATGGGATGTACATTTTCCATAGTATCAATAACAATGTCGCGAACTTGTTGTAAGCCTTTATAAGGACCTAAAGCGGCCACTGTATTGCCCTGCACCAAGACATAACAATCGGTCAGCAATTCAATAGACTTTAAAGTAGCACCGTTAGGTCCAATTAACCTCTGACGTCTTTTTACAAATTTATCTTTTTTCCTAACCAAATTGCCAATTTTAATAATATCACAACCGATTTCATCTTGCAGCACACGCTTGGCCTGTTCAAATGGGACACTACGTGCCATCAACTTAATCATATCTCTTGCTTTGATAATAATATAGGGATCCCAGGTTTTGCGTGTTGTCTTCACCACCATACTGCCTTCAATTAAATCCAGTTCAGCTTTTAGATGATGCTCAGCTACGGCTTGCTGGACTAGAGGCCATACTTCATTTAGGTATTTCTCACGATACTTTGGAAACAGAGTAGCAAACGAAGACTCCTCCATCAAACCATTAGGATTGTCTTCAGGTTTAAAAGCTGGTATTTTTAAAGCCCAAGCATTTTCTACCGGTTCATTGGTAGTTTTGGGTTGTTCATCCCCCTCACTGTCACTCATTCTTTAAAAATAAATTATATTTTCTTGTTTTAATGAATTTTAAACGATTTTCTCCAAAAAATTTGTTACAATACACGTGTGATCAACACAACAAACAAACAAAACATTGTAGAAAGCTGCCAGAAAGATTGTGCCATGATGAAGACAACTAAAATTTGATAGTGCTGCCAGCGCAACCAATTATATATACAGGGTAGCAAAGTACCAAAATTTATTACAATTTTGGCACCCCCTTAGATATTTGTAACTTCATTGCAGAAAAAGTTTTAATGATGCCCATTCTAATATGTGTATACATATAATACTAATTAATTGGTATTTCTCTTGTTCAAACAATAAAAATCATGACACAATTTATTAGGTAGCTTCAGCTCGGAGGATTTTCGTCAGCTAATTAACAGAGGCTACCTGGTATAGATGTACTCTAGTATGTAATATGTATCATTTTTAAATATGTAATACTATTGTATATACATATGAACATTATAAAACCATTTGAAAATTGTTATAAGTTATTACAAAATAATTGTTTAGTTTCCTTAAATAAATAAACAGCGTACTAACTAAAAAAAAAAATTAGAGTCAGAATATTACGATAAAGTAAAATCGATTCGAATTATAAAAACAAGTTATAGTACTATTTTTATACGATTCTTGCCTAATTGCCTCCCATTATCATTTTGATTTCACTTCCATTAGTCTGGCAGCATTTTTGAAAAGTACTGTATAAACATAATGTTCTCTCTTCGATTTTTATTCGATCCAATCAGCTGTTATCCGAAACAAATAACAACGACGAAATAAGAAAATTTTTTGCATCTTTTTTTTATCTATCGACGAAAAATAGATTTGTACCGATTTTTATACATTAAATTAAAAAAATTAGATATATTTAAAAGACTGCACTTCAATTTAAAACTAGAAAAATGATAAATTCTGTCCGATACGAACGCAGCAACAGCAGTGAACAAATGCAATTCAATGTATTAAGTGACGGCGGTGGTGGCTGCAGCTATGGGGATGGTGATTCACCCTTATCTCCTAGCCAAACATCAACAGGACCCACTAATAGTGCAACAGAAGATGGTGTAGGAAATGTAAGAAAAAGTGAATTGTGTTAAAATCATACGATTTTGAAATTATTGATTTCGCCCTCCCTTTTTCTAGATCCTATGCACTCACGATGGTGTTTTATTAAAAAAGGCTAGTGCAGAACATATAGCTGACTTAAATACTAGTGGCTCTCTATCACTAGTCGAATACGGTTCCTCTAAACGTTTATATATTGAGTGGAAACCAAATGAGAACATTTTAATAGCTGACGATAGCCAGGACCAAGGAGACTGGGCCTTAGTAGATACTATATCGCAACGAAATCGCACTGTGTCGGAGTGTAAAGTTTTCAACACAAAACCAATGGAATCTTCGACCGGTTCCCTAAAATTAAGAGTAATAAGAACTTTTTTAGAAGACTTAGCGGGCATTGAGGTAAAACAGCGGCGCCAAACCATAAAGTTTATACGTAAATTGGACGGCACTCTACACACAGAGTTCTTTTTCCAACATGGCAATGCTGATTTATTCTTGAGTAGCCTTAAGAAACTACATGTCATTGATATGGTTTCTACAACCCGTGTCGGAGAGGAATATGTCATCCTAACCACCGAAACCCAAAAACTTAAAAAAACCTTTGCCGAACTAGATATAGGAGAAATAAAAGCCAGTTCTTTATACAATGAAGGTTGGTTGCCCAACAAATTTGTCGGCTTACTGGCTAGTCTACCTGATTATATGGCCAATAAGGTCCCACCCAAAAACAGACCAACTACTAACGAAACCAAAGATCGCCAGAAATCTTCAACGCCTTCTGACAACTATCAACTCGTAGACATAACTGGCAGCACGAATACTTCAGACACGCGTAGTCGTGCCAGCAGCCAAGACAAGTCGCCGGAAATGGATTCAAATGATTTGGAAAATGTCAAAGAAATCGATCAAAAAATTATACCACCTTTACCAGAGCGCAGACTTATACTGAGAGGGTTTCCTCTTAATGAAAACCAATGGCTGGAATTTCAAACACCTGATGGTCGCATTTCAGATCCAAGTCGCATATTGGAAATTATTTTTAAAGGTGGCATTGAGCCCAAACTTCGCACCGAGGTGTGGAAATATTTATTAAACTACTATCTGTGGAATGACACAGAGGTGGAACGTATAGCGAGAAGAAAACAAAAATCCATGGAATACTATAGCATGAAGGCTCAATGGTTATCCATGACCACAATTCAAGAGACCAACTTTTCAGGCTACCGTGATCGCAAGTGTCAAATTGAAAAGGATGTCAAGAGAACCGATCGTACGTTAGAGTTTTTCGCAGGGGAAGATAATCCAAATTTGATGACATTACAGGGCATATTGATGACATATGTCATGTACAATTTCGATTTGGGCTATGTCCAGGGTATGTCGGATTTGTTAGCGCCCATTTTAGCTATAATGGTAAGTTTAATCAAATATTTTTCTATTTGGATAGATTTATTACATATGTACATAGTATATCAATTTTCTTGTAAAATACCGAGTTTTGTAATTGTTTTTTAGTTTGTTTATTTTAATTTGACCATTTTCAACTATTTCAGGAAAACGAAGTCGATGCCTTTTGGTGTTTTGTCGGCTTTATGGATATGGTTTTCGCCAATTTTGATGTTGACCAGGCCGGCATGAAAACGCAATTCAACCAATTGCGTCATTTATTAGAATTCGCCAATCCACGACTTTTCAAATATATGATCACCCATGATTCTGATAATATGTATTTTTGTTTTCGTTGGCTGTTAGTCTGGTATAAGCGTGAATTTTCCAATGATGACATTTTAAAACTATGGGAATGTCTATGGACGAAATTACCCTGCCCCAACTTTCACATAATTATATCGGCGGCAATATTGGATCAAGAAACTGACATCATTATTGAAAGTCAATATGAATTTACGGAAATTCTTAAACATGTCAATGAACTGTCGGGCAATATAGACTTGAGACGCACCCTCGAAATAGCTGAAGCAATTTATTATCAAATAAAAGAGGCCGACAGCTTGCCCAATGAAATAAGACTACTAATAGGAGAACCTTTGCTGGAGACCAAAGAGATTCAGAATAATCATTCACCCGAAGAGTTTGCTGATGATTTTGATGAACTGGTTAGAGAACCAACACCCGAGCAAAGAAAACGTAATCAAGAGTGGCTAGAGGAAGCCTGTGAACGTTCCATGTTTTTGCAATATATGTAATCGATCTCTTCCTCTCTCTCTCTCTCTCTCCCTCTCTAAATCTCTCTTATTAATTCTATAACAATAATACAAAATATGAATAGCACATAATGAACAGTTTTTTTTTATAGTTAATATATTATATTTAAGATTAATTTTAACTGTTTTCTTTATTTAGTTGAGACAAGTTAGTTTGGATTTTTATCAGATTTATATTAATACATACAAACACACATATGTATATGTAATGTACAGTGTCAGTTTAATAGCAGTTAACTCATTTGATTTACAGCTTTATAAATATCAAAAATACTTACATAACGTTTGTTTAATATTCTTTTACAAATTGAGATTTATTATCACATTATCAGGTACATGTTAAACATAGAAAATTATGACAGTTTAAAATTCGTTCCACTTTTAACTTCTATGAATATTTTTAAATGTGTTTTGGTTTGTATTGCTATCCATGGTATTGTAGTTCGTCTAAACGATTATTTTCTACAAACTGCACATTGCAATAAAAGTGATATAATCAAATGTTTAAGGAATTATTGTACATATTTAAACCTTCAACCTATCGGCGAATCTGAACACCAAAAATATCTATTTTTTAATGGGTCGATTATGATGTATATTAACCAAACTTTACTTGTGCTGCTCAGCATTATTACACTTGACAAATAATATGAAAAGTTTTTATTTGCCAGTTGTCATCTGTAATTGCTTGATTGACAATATTTTTATTTTATTGAATTTCATGAAAATTTCAGACTGATACCAACACCTTTTGTTGCTCCTAGATGTTTGTCGTTTGTATGACCTAAATTCCATTGTATGTATAAATTAATTGAATTTTGTACCTGTCAAAACGATCGTTGTGAATTTGCCACTTTTAGATTTTGTTAATTTCGTTTTTTTTTTTTTATTTGGCACCATAAAACACTTGCATACCTTAAGGCAAATATTTTTTTAACACTAATAACAGTTTGTACATTTTTTACTTTGATGTGCAAATTCTATGCCAGTTCAACCCAAGATATTAAAAGTAGTTAAACAAAAAACATTTTTCATTTTCTAAAAAAGCAAAAAACGTATATATTTATTTTCAAACAAAATTTACAAGATAATGTACTGCTGTTAAATTACACAGTACTGTAATCAAATTTTAAACAAAGTATAGAAAACGCCTCAACAACTAGAACTATTAGAGCTTAAAAATTATACGATAATTATTTTTTATTATATCCAATTGTTTTGTATGTATGTATTTGCCAATTTTAAACAAATATCAATTATTTTACAACGCAAACATAAACTTGCTAATTTAATTACAACTATAACAAATTTTTTTAAATAAAATACACACATGCATATACATATGTATGTATGTACATACATAAATACACAAATTTAAAAAAGGTATTCGAATAAAATGTAACAACAATTTTATCTTTTTTTAAACTTTAGAATAGTCCAAAAAATTTAATAAGATGAATTAATAAAAATAATGAATCTTTTTTTTTTAATAAAACACCAAATACACGTTGTCTTTTTAATAAAAATGTACGCTTTAATTATAGTATAACTTTTATGAAACATAAAATATGTGGAACAAATTCCCAACCACCAAGGGTTTGCTGGCAGATGCGCACTCTTGTTAAAATGTTTTATGACCATTTGGAATAAATGTGACTGAATTTTGTTGATGCATCTTTAAATTTTATTTATCAATGGGATTTTTGGCATTTTTTTCAACTTAAAATAGTCCCATTTAGAGGACTCCAATGGTATTAAATAACATATATCTAGAGGGTTAAATATGATAGAAAGCACAAATGTGTCGCCTCTGTGAGGTCCCCAACCGAAAATCCACACTTTGTAGATGCATTTATATTTTTTAACATTTACATGTGGTTTTAGTGAATGCTATTGTCCTTAATTGCATTGTGCTTTATTGTTAAGGATGATTATTTAAAAAAAAAATCCTTATCCACTTGTTGACGTTCGATAATTCGTTTTGTCGCCAAAATCTATAACTTAAGTTGTTTAATTAAAATTACGTTTTAATTAAATTCAATTTTAAAGAAGCCTTGAAACCCAACATAATCATATAAAAGACAGTAAAAGACTGCAGGAAATCAATAAAGAGATTCGAAGGAAACCCCAAGAGTTCGTTGAGTACCTGATTATTCTGATATTTCCGGAAACAAATCTGCTGACTAGTTGACGCGGAGAGGATCCGAATAAGAGAACATTATCGTTTGACTTCTGTCGGTTTTGTAAAAATTAAAAAAAAAATAGAAGCTCTTCAGGTTCTAGGCGAAAGTACATATGTTTGACTGCCTTTAGATGCCTTCACAGTTGGGCTTGAAATCGTTGCTGGTAAATGCCAGAAACCTAAAATGGTTATCACGAGAAGATATCTTAATAATAAATCTTCTGTCTCTAGCTTATGTACATATGTATATCTCCTTCTTAACTCCTTTCTAAGTTATTTTGGCTCCTTTTTCAAAATTTTATAGGTGGGGTAAGCCTTTACTTGAATTCTATCAAAATTCAGTCTTGTTTTAAAAAAAATACCAGAAATTATAACAATATTTATCTCTATACGGTTTGAGTTTTTAAAAAGTAACGAAAACGTATTCTTGTTTTTTAGAGGAGGGCCCCAAAAAAGTATTAAAATATATGCCCCTAAATCGGTTTACAACTCAACTATACTTATAACTATAAAAAAATTACAACTCATGATTAGCAGTTGTTTTATTAACAAAAAGTTGAAAGCAGTTAACTAAGACTTTTTGATATATTTTTTCGTTACAATAGCATCAGCTATTTATCCAACTGTCAAAACGTCACTTTTAAGACTGACAACATCAAAATTTCAACTGGAATAAGTTGTAATTCGTAATACCAAAAAAGAGTTAAGTTGTTTTAAAGTTGGGTTGTTTTAACTGAGTTGAGTTGTAAACCATAATAGGGGCAATAATATTTACCCGTTTTTACTCCCGCAGGTTCTAAAATTTCAAAAAAGTAACAGACACCTAAATATTTACTTATTTTAATTGTGTTTGTTTGTGTTTTGTTTAGTTAAGCAAATAAAAGTTACCGATTTTTTCCCCCTTTTTTCCCATTAATATTTAAATTCTTAAAAATTCGTTCTTAGTGGATCTATTTAACTGGAGAGGAACCCACAGTTCAAAGTTCATGTCTCTAGCTTTATGCGTTTGGGCTGTGCGATGGTTAATGAATCAATCAATCAGTCATAAAACTATAAGTATATAATTCCTCTAGCCCTTTATTCTTTTAAGACAATTCCAATGCACTTACTAATCTCTGGATGGAGCCGGTGTATTGAATATTGTAAAATTTACAATTCTTCCTTCTCTTTTGTTAGGAATAAAACAAACAATATTTTTTTATAAACTTTTTTTAACTTTATTTTGTTTAGAATTTTTGTTTTCTTTGTTGTTGTATATATAATTCAATATCATTTGTTTGTTGTAGTAATAGTTGTTGTTGTTGTTTTAATAACTAAATCATACTTATAATTAAATAGTAATAATAATAATTATTAAAAAAAAAAAGGATGTAATAAATGTTCATACAGTATTTTTATCATTTTGTTTATTTAAATGGATTTTTTTTTTTTTAATATTATATTTTAAGTAATATTTTTGTTAAATCATGGATGTAGAGCCTGTATGTTTGTAGAATTTTTATTTATTTCTTAATTTGCTGATAGATTGAAAATAATTATTTTTAATTTTAAATGTATTTATTAATAAATTTTATGAATTATTTTTTTTTTTTTTTTTTT
>NDXZ01049448.1:32248-60516 GCA_003055125.1 Paykullia maculata
AAAAAAAAAAATCGTTAATTTTTAAAACGTGAAAAACATCTTTGTACCTCGTTTTTAAGCGTTTTTAAGGCACAAAGAAGTGTAAGATTTGTCATAATTAAGATTCATATGGAAAAGGAAAGCTGAAATATTGAATTTATATACAAATTCGGTTAAATATTTTTAAGTACTTACACATACATATGTACATAAATACATAAATGTACTTATTTTTACTCAAAATATTGTTATTCGTGATCGTATGACCAAAATTAAGATTTTTGCAAATTGTTATGCATAACAAAAAAAAAATACAAATTGATTAAAACTCCTGTTTTTGAATCAATTTTTCTCCAATCATATATTCACCCCTATCGTGAATAAATTTTCCCTCAAATATTGTTCCCCTTTCCCAAAACTGCAATCGTAAATAATTATTCCCTTGAAATATGTTGCTTTTTTTTTGTATTAGTTTGTTCACTTTGTTTTCTTTGGGGAACAAAATTTCACATTTGGGAACAAAATTTCACATTTTATTCACGTTTGGGGTGATTATGTTATGAAGGACTAAATTTAACATATTAAAACCAAAGCAAACGACAATAATGACAGTTTATGAATGGCCAATAGATTATTACGATTCCTCAGTTGCCTTCGTATTGTTTTCTATCCTTTACGCTATCGATTGAATTGAAAAATTAAACCGATAAATTGCAATTATTTTTATTGTTTTGCATTTATTGTAAATTAAAAACAGTTGGGATTTTAGCAATGTATCTTTTCAACATACCACTGGAGTTGACTATTTGATCGTAATGAGTCAGAGCGGAGTCTGCAAAACTTTCAAAAATGTTAGAATAAAAAAATGAAATGTAATGGCAGGAAATCTTTCTTTAAATTAAAAATTGTATTAAAACTTACATTTTTATGATCTTTTACGTCACTTGCAGTAAATAAAATACTTTTCGATTGCTATTTATCTAATGAGGAACTACGTTTTTCTTTTGTTTTTTTTTTATTGTTTACATTTTTTGACGCTAGTTCAGATAAACTAGCGATATTTGTCATTAAAATTGGAGATGATAGTAAATTTTGAGAGCGAAACTACCAGTTACAAAATGAAACAGGTAGTTTCGCTCTTGAAAAATTTGTATGGCGAAATTTGTTTGTACAAACAACTTATTTATATTTAAAAAAAAAACGCAGAAAAAATGCCGAATTTTTTTTTAAAGATAGAAGAAGACGGATTCGTTGGCTATTAGTTTTTTCAGTTATTTTTTTAAATACTCACAAGCTTTTGGGCAACCATTTTACTCATGTACATACTTTCTATTCAAAAGGTTTCACGTTACACTTAAAGGGATGTCAAGTTCGTGTACGTGTGCTTGTTGGCTTGATATTACCATGCTTGATAAAAAAAAAATATAACAATGTCATGCAATGTATAACAATAATGGCAGCCTGTTTACAAAAAAAAGAAAGCAAGACCGATACACTTCAATCAGTTCGTACACTTGTTTTTTTCATCATCAGTCATTTCTTTGTTTTTCTTTTAATTCTAACACTTTTTTCGTTTCGAGTAATTTTTCTGGTTTTCGTTTAATTCCGGATTTTTTAACAACTGTTCACAATGAAAATATAATTTTAATGAAAATTTATTCGTGCTTGATGGGTTATTATAACAAGTGACAGCAAGCATGCCAAAAATCTAATTTTTTTTATCTTCCATCAAGCATCGTTGGTGTCACACATACTAACAAATTTTCACTCATACTATAACCAAGCTTAGCAAGCATTTTGATCATATCTGAAGCCCTTAACAATTATTTGAACCTCACAACTTCCTCCCCTCCAATAAGAAAATATTAAAGAGTTCAGTTGTTCCACCATATCTTCCCACACTCTTATTCAAA
The DNA here is from genome assembly GCA_003055125.1 of Paykullia maculata. Taxonomy (NCBI): domain Eukaryota; kingdom Metazoa; phylum Arthropoda; class Insecta; order Diptera; family Rhinophoridae; genus Paykullia; species Paykullia maculata. Next base: position 34,141 of record NDXZ01049448.1, read on the forward strand.
ACTCTTAGAATTTGCCTTGTCCTTCAATGAAATAAATGCCAATATTGTATGTTATTTTTTTTTGTTATCATTTCATTTGTTAAATATGAAAATAATTTTGTATATTTTTTGTGTTTTATTACAGATTTTGTTGTTGTTGTTGTTGTGGTTGTTTTTACGATTTAATAGTATTTAGTTACAATAAAAATAGAAAATTTTACAATAATCGAATAAATACGACGAATATATATTTTTTTTGTATTAAAAAAAAACATTGTTTTAGAAAAAAATATCTAAAATAAATACAAATTTATTTAACATTAAAAGCTTTGCATAAACTTGTTAGTGAAAATCACAGCAGCCTTTAGTAAAAATTTCAATACAAAATTAATTCGAGCATTTTAAGATCTTAAATAAATTCATATATTATTTCAATATTTTTGAAGAAAAAAAACCTGATAAATATTTCCTTTCGCAACAAATTGCCAAATAATAGTTTTATAAAACAGCAGCAGAGATATAATTTAGCATTTTGTTGATAAGGGAATGTTGCACAAGCTTTTATAGAATAAAACTTTTTATTACGTTTGTTGTTGTTGTTTTTTAAATAGTAAAATAGTATTAATAGAATAAAAACATTTAAAACTTTTCCTCTTAAAATTATTTCTTTTCTTTTTTTTATATATATAATTTGTTATATGATTTATGATTATTATTATTACTAAATGGTGTGTGGTGTGTGTGTGTGTGTTTGTGTATGTGTGTGTGTGTTTGGATAAAATGAAAAAAATTATTTTAAAACAAATTGATAAAATAAAACATTAAAATAAAAAAATAATGAAACGATTTTTTATATCTTATTTATATTACAAAAATTATAAAATATATAGAATTTTTTTTTTGTTTTTTTTAATGTTTTCTTTCTCTTAATTATTATTATATTTTAATTGTTTTAGCATAAAATTTTTTTTTTTTAAACTGTATAAGTATGTATAATAACTAGAGGGGGAGGGGTTGTTTGTTTGTTTGTTTTATAGCTTAAATTTAAAAGAACTAATCTAAACTCACTTTTGCATAATTTTTATTTATTTTTATTTTTTTAATTTTAATTTTACTTTAACTTTTTTACTTGCTTTCGAAGTTTAATATTTACTTGTCGTAGAGTCTTTCAGTGATATTTACTCTCAGCTTATAATTTGTTTTGTTTGTCTTCTACGTACTATTAATAATAATATAAAAAAAAGAACAGAAAAGAAACTCTCCCCATGTTTCTTTTTTTCTTTTTCTTTTAGTGCTACTAAGCAGCTGTAAATTAACTTAATCAGTGTCCCTTATGTATGTTTCCCTTTAAAAGCAGCTTTTTTTATTTTTAATTCATTGTCTGTTGTTTCCCCTACCGATTTTTGTGGAGTTACTTTTAAGTAAATTTCCTATTATTTTTCTTTTTCGTTTAATTTCGTTTTATTTTGTGGTGTCTTTTAACTAAAAGTTCCTACTATTTATTTAAAGATGTGCGCCTTAAGCGCCTTAAAACTCATTCGGGTTTTTCTTCGTTTTCACTACTTGTGGACAGATTTAGAGTATTGTCGTTACTACCTGATGACGATTGACGTGTATGTCTTGTGGATCTTAGCTCTCGCCTTTTCTCTAGTGGCTGTTCGCTGATAAGCGAATGATCCGCTCCCGAACGTGGTCGCTTTAGACGACCCGAAGATCTACGTGTCTCTTCGTTGTTCGTTAAAGTTGATGACGCATTGTTGCCCGATTCTGTGGTCAGGTCTTCCAAGCTACCGCTATGTGAACTAGAGCTGGCTGTTGTTGTGTTTGCAGTCGAGGTGGGTGGTGTTTGTGAGGTGGATGTGGATGGATTTTGTTGTTGTTGTGATTGCGTTTGAGCTGGAGCTGAGGGTTTCTTGAGTATTGGTTGTATTATCAGTTCATCAGCTTCCTCGTAGGGTGGTGGCATCTTAGCAGCCTCCGCCGCATTAGTTATGGTTAAAGATATTCTAGATTCACTGCGCTCGGAACGTTCACTGCTCGAACTAGCTCCCGAGCTGATTGGTGGTGCTATTGTAATGGTCGTTTGTGACGGCAAATTAGCCGCTATTCCCGCCGAGTTTAAAGGTGTTAAAGTCACCTTATCGGCCTCGGGTTGTTGGCTGGATGATGAAGTGTTTGATCCTCGTATGGATTTCTCTATGCTTGTCATGCCTCCACCAAGATTAAGGGGGAAACCTGCAGCCGCCAAAGCGGCGGCAGTATTTAAGTCATCCTTTAGAGAAGACGATGATGAGGTGTCAGTACGTTGTCTCTTTGACTTGTGATGGTCTTGATCTTGTGCAGACGAACTGCTCGAGTAGGAGGAAGTTGCTGTAGCTGAGGCTGAAGTGGGTATTAGTGAAATGCCAGAGCCCAAGCCCAATTGTTTGCTATAGTAGTCCATTTGTTTCTGGAAGGCATCCTTGGCTAAAGCATCCTGGTCTCTTTGTCTCTTTGCAGCGGAGGATGATGTCGAAGAGCCGCCCGCTGAATTGGAGGAGCCTCCTGTTAGACCCGCTAAGCTGCCCGTTAAGCTAGCCAGGGAACCAGGACCGGTTAGTGGCAATGAGCCACCGGCAGCTGCCATAGCTTGAGCCGCCATTTCAGCCAAAAATGCCTGACTGAAATCAGCTGACATGCCGGGTATTTGTGGCAAGGCAGCAGCAGCTGCAGCAGCCGCGGCAGCTGCTGCCTTTGCACTCTTACTAGACGAGCTTATCGAAGAGGAGGTATTACTTGAAGTACTGCTAGAGGATCCGCCAGTCATAGATGGTGGCAGTTTGCCTTGAGACAAGGCTTGTAGCGTGGCTAAATCGGTAGGCAATTGACCTCTGGCCAATTGTTCCATTAGTTTTTGTTGTTCCTTGGCGGCCTGTTGAGCAGCCATAGCAGCAGCATTTGAGGCTGATGACGAAGAAGATCTCTTTTCACTAACAGTGTTTGAGGAGGAAGTGGAAGCTCCCGATATGGGTGGCATGCCCAAAGAGTTCATTAGTCTGGTAGCCTGTGCCAAATCCATATTTGCCATTCTGGAGAATGATTCCAAGAGCTGAGCATCTGCCGGAGGCATTAATAGGTTGGACAATTGAGCCATTTCAGCAGAAGCTTGAGCGGCAGCTCTACTTGCCGAAGACTGTCTACCGCGTGATGATGAGGACTGTGAAGAGCTAGATCCTTGACCTCCCGAACCAGACATACTGGCAGCCATAGCATTCATTAGATTTGCAGCTTGGGCAGCCGACGAAGCAGCTGCTGAAGAGGCTGATGATCGAGAGTTGGAGGATTTTGACTGCGATTGATGGGCTTTTGATTGTGTCGTGGAGGTGGAACCAGCCGACGAGACTCCATTCATTAAATACTGTTGAGCCAATTGATCATAAGCAGAGCCCAAGCCACTGGAACCCAAAGAATAGGGATTCAATCCGCTCATACCCATAGGCGGGTAGAGCAGCGATGGATTGGCAAACAAAAATGGAAAACCTGCCGCTAGCTGGGAGGCAGAAGCTGCTGCTGCAGCAGCTGCAGAATTCTTGTTATTCGAACTAGAAGATGAATTATTGCCACCAGAAGAAGTTGCTCCCAAAGCTGCCGCAGCAGCGGCAGCTGCAGCATTTTGCTGAGCCTGTTGTTCATTCTTACTCTTCTTACTTGATGAACTATTCGATAGAGAAGAGTTTTTATTATTCGAAGCACTGTTTGTTGAGGAACCCGTAACACCGCCTAAACCACTTAAAGCAGGTCCAGCTGCAGCCATAAGAGCGGCCAAGGATTGTGTATCCATGCCTGCCAAATTACCTAAACCTCCCATTCCCGCCAAACTTGCGAAAAGATTCATATTATTAAGATTACCCAAACCTGGTAGGTTACCCATGCCCGGTAAACCGGCAAATGGCATAGACAATAAGGGATTCTTGGGATCAAATGCCGATAGGGGATTTTTGGGATCGAATCCTCCTAAATTAGGCAGACCAGCTAAAAGGCTGGGATTTAAACCAGCCAAAGAGCCAAATTGCATAGCAGCGTTAGCCTGATCCATGGCCGATTGTCTAGAGGACTTCTTCGATGAACTAGAATTAGAGGAAGAAGACTGTGACGACGACGACTGTTGCTGGGAGTTCGAATGACTGCCCGAGGAAGCATTGCTGGATGTAGAAGACGGGCGCCCAGAATGAGATTTACTAGAAGTATAACTTGATTCCATTGGTTTTGGTGAAGGAGCAGACATGGGATTCTGCATTTGTTCCAGCCATTTGGGATCAACCTCATAGTTGGGATTCTCTGTCAACCTAAAAGAAAAAAAAAACCAAAGAAAAACAAGGTTTAGGCATTCTTTTGACTACCTTTTTCCAATATAAAAATGAATACTTACCACTGCATCAATCTCTTAAGTTGCGGCGCCTTGTTACCCGCCAATCTCTTGCCAGTTTGTTTATTTATTACTGGCACCGGCTCTTCTCCGGTCAGTCCCTGGGGCGCTGACATAGAAGATTGTTGCTGCTGTTGTTGTTGCTGCTGTTGTTGTTGGTGGGCTTGACTATGCGAAGAAGAGTTGGAGGATTTTGACGACGACATTTGAGAGGCAGTTAAGGATTGCTGTGTGGGTGTCGAAGATTGTTGACGGCTAGATCTACGACTGTTTGAACTAGATGTATTGCTACTGCCGGCACTAATGCCTGAAGAACCGCCGGCATAGTCCATTGTTAAAGGAGAGTTGACATCAGATAGCCATTTGTCCATCTTAGTTTCGTGGGGAATGCCATATTTACTGCAAACAAAATTTAAAAATTTTATAGATTTTCAAACATAAACTCGTTGCTAAATTTTCCTTAGAAAAATCTTAAGTGTCAAAGCGATAACTTACTTTGATTTCATAGCCTGTTCCATGTCAGCCAACATACTTTCATAAAGTTTACGTTGGGCAGGTGGCAAACACTGCATCATCTTTTGCTGTTGCTTAAGGAACGTTTGTGGATCGGTGGCCATAGTTTGTGCCAATAAAGCGTTTAAGCTGTCTTTGGCCGATAGGCCACCCATACCGGCCATACTTTGTAATGCCGTTAGACCGGTGTTGGCTGATGAAGATGACGACGACGAGGACGCCGACGTTGAAGTTGATGTAGATTGTCCAGCCGAGGATGAAGAAGAGTTGCCCTTACCTTCTGTTAAGATAAAAAAAGAAAAGAAGGAAAGACAAATATATAACATATTAGTGATAATTCTTAAGAATTGTTTGGCATGAAAATTAATAAATTTCAGAGACTCAAACTCACTTCCGGGCACTGTCGTAACAGTGATAGTAAAAGGTTTTTGATTTTGCTGTTGCTGTGAAGACAATGATGTGGGTATATTGGCTGGTGTTACCGAAACGCTTGGTGGTATTTGTGGCTTCTTTGACGAGGGCAAAGAAGGATCGGGAAAGGTTTTCTGTTCCTTGGCCGCAGAAAGACCCAAAACGATTTCATCCAATTTTTTGCGCTTCTTTTCTTTACCAACTACAGGCTCTTCGATGATCTGTTGTAAGTAATAAAAATAATTTTTCGTTGGAAATATAATGAAAATATATTGTCTTCTTTAAACTTACGCAATTATTTTTCTTCATTAATTTATTTAATGTATCGTCTAGTTTTCCTCCCTTGCTGGCCATTGATGGGAAGACAGAACTTAAAGCAGCATGTATGCTTGAAGTGTTGGCCGTTAATGCAGACGATAAAGAAGAGGATGGTGATGACAACTTTTTCGAGCCCATTGAGAAATCTTGGACTTCGCTTAAGTCTATGGCGCCAGACACAGAGGCCGATTTCATTATATCAGCCATATTCATTTTAGGTAAACTAAAAACATAAAGAACTCAATTGTGTTAAGGAAAATTGCTTGAAAATCTACCATTTACCTTGATGATAAATCCATAGCTCCACCAATGGATGAAGGTGGTGGTGTTTTAAGAGGTGGCACAGCAGGTTTACTAAATTGACCCGAATTTTGACGTGACAGTGGTGCATGTTGATGAGCTGGTGGTGGTTGCAAAGCACTACTCAAACTTGAATTGCCTGATGGTGAGGCAGCTGATGATGATCGTCTTGATGAAGTACTAACGCCAGCCGAGGCAGCTGCGGCTGCTGCTGTCATATTAGCAATTTCTGTTTCCCAATCTTTGGGAGCCACTAAAGTCGAAAAAATAAATTTCAGTTTTTAAATTAATTTATGCGCAAAAATAAAAACTCAATAAATATATAAATCTTACGTGTTTGGGCACTATTAAGTAGAGCATGCAATTTGGCCCTTTCAGTCTCTACATCGATGGCAATATGCCTCTTACGTTTTTTTCCCGAATTTGCGGTTGCCGAGTTGCTACTATTGCTAGATGCTGAACTGTTGGCGTTGGGTATATTTAAACCGGACAATGAAGTTAAAGACATGCCAGGCAATAAAGCACTCAAAGCACTTGCATTGCCACCAGCGGCGGCCACAGCAGCGGCCATAGCTGCATTAAAGCTATTAGCATCTAAACCACCTAAACCGGCTGCTGCTGCAGCAACGGCGGCCGCAGCAACTGCTGATGAGGCTGTATTGGAAGCTTGTGAGGCGGCTGGTAAAGGTGAAGGGGTGGAAGAGGTTGTTATTGGCCCCGCAGTTGATGCTGATAAGGTTACGGAGGATTTGGTAGAGGTACTTGTTGTATTAATTGTGGAAGCCGGCACATTTGACACAGCTGTTGGTGCCGTGGTAACATTGCTAACAGGAAGAGGTGCTACCACCTGTTGAACTTGAGAAGTAGACAAGTGCTTAGTTACCCCATGATCTGTGGTTATAGTGATGACATCGGGGGTGGCAGAACGTTTCTCTACCGCCACACTGAGATGGGGTATGGCTTCGTGTAAGCCTATGTTAAGCTCAATGCCCTTACAACCCACTAAGGCTGAGTAAGATTTGTCAACTGGCCATTTGCCTGAATCAATGCAGGACACAATGTGATAGATACGCCTTTCCAAGGCAAAGTCTTTAAACCAACTTATACAGATTTCAAGTTTGGGTTTTTCCTGCTTTTGTTTGGCAGCTCCTGGCTGTATAACTTCCAAGTCCGGGAATCTGGCTTTAAGTTCGGCAGCTTGTTTGTTGCATTCTTCTTCAACTGCCTTTTCTTTTTCCTTCATAACCTCCTCATCATCCGGATCATTGGAGCCGGTAGTGGCTGTTGTTAGATCAAGCATTTCGTCTTCATCTTTAGGTTTTTCTGCATTGGCAGTTTCCTTTTCAACTGGCTTTTTAGTCTCTGCTTCATCAATTTTATCTGCTTCTTTGCTTTGTTCTTTAGCATTTTTATCTACTTCAATCTTTTCCATGTCTTTGCCTTCGCCTTCATCTTTATCTTCATCTGTTTTGTCCGCCTTTTTAAGTTCCTTTTCAAAATCCTTATCATTGGATTCCTCTTGTTCTGAAGATTTGTTGATCTCTTCCGATGATTTATTTTCATCTTTTGATGTACTTAAATCTTCGCTTACAGGTTCATCTTTATCTACCTCCATTTCTTTGTTTTTATCCTTATCATTTGTACACTCTTTCTTATCGGGTTCCTCTTCATCTGTTTTCATTTCTTCGCCATTTTTCTCCTCATCGGTTTTAGGTGTGTCACTACTATTGATGTCTGCTTTCTTAGCATTGCTTTTAAGCTTTACCAATGCTTCATCATCTTCATCTTCATCTTTTGTTAAATCTTGAGTTTCCACATCTCCTTTGATGGTTTTTAAATCTTCTGGTTTGTCCTCTTTTATGGGCTCCTTTTTGGCAGCGTCAGTTTTAATTTCATTCGCTAATGATTCACTTTTTATTTCTGTTTTAACTGGTGAGAAATTTTCCTTTTTAATCAAACTATCCTTTGTTAGGAGTTCTTCATCCAAATCGATAATTTCATCTTTAACTGATGAGGCCTTTGCAGCAGCAGCCAACTTTTCAGCATTTAAAGTCTCTAATTTAATGGAGCGCTCCATATGAGCCTCTAGTTCACGTAAAAATCTCTTTTCAGAATCAGCAAAAGAAAATGTATGATCATTGAATATAAAAGTTTTCGATCTGTAGAGGCCATGTTTTAGAACGGCCGCCAAAAGCTCTTTATCATGTTTGCCCGGTTCCCACCAGTCGGGAGTGTCAGCATTTACCATACACAATTTCAAACGTTCTTCTAATTGTGGATGTTTGGAAATTTCTCTTAGTTTCGATAGCAATTCCAAGCGATCTAATATCAGTTTAGCATGATCTTCGCTAATTTCCTCGATTATGCCTTCTAGACCTTTTTCGTTTTCGGACAACTTAACGCCCGCTTGTCTCTTACACATGGCTATAAATACTTTATAGTAGTCACTAAGGGTTTCATCACTCTTCCTTTCCAAATGGGCCATTTGTTTGAATTTAGTCCAATCGGGTGCGAGTGTAGTGATGCCCGGCGTTAAGGCAGATGGAGGCAATAGATCAATTCCGTAACCGGTAAGAACACGTAGGAATTCGTATTCTTCACGACGATTCCATTTTTTCGGTATAATCTGTAAACGTTGCATTTCACGTTCGCGGGCGGCTATTTCCATTTTACCCTGACGTTCCATTTTCTGTTACAAAACGAAAGAGAAAAATTTTTCAATAAAAAAATATATTCAAAGCAACAAATATGCCTAGATTTGATGATGAATTATGGCGAGGTTTGGTTTTTCCTTTATATTTTTATAATGTGTGAGATTATGTTTTTTTGTTTTCAAATGTAAGGTTAGTTTTGTATATGTATGTATATGTGTGTGTGTTAAATAATACAATATTAGTAATAAAACATGCATTTACCATTCATTGTTAAGTTAAAATCAAATAAAATAGGTTAATTTTCTTGGAAAATTTCTAAAATACTGCATTAACCAGAAAATAAAATATGTATATACAATTAAAAAAAAAAAGGTTAATTAAATTTTTTATAGTTTAGTTGCTTAATTTGTTCCATTAAAAAAAATAATGTTGTGAAAACTTTTTAAAAATATTTCTATTGCAGGTTATTTTTACTTTTTGGTGTTATCGCATTGTTTCTTGCAATTATCCATAAGGATATCTCTAAAATCATTGTTTAAATGTGGTTTTTATTGATGTTAATAATACTGTCAATACTTCATAATAATATTTCGAATTACATGTCAAAGAGTGAATTCTTTAACAGCATGATTACTCTACATACAATTGTTTGGAAGACATTGACAAATAGCGCTATATACGGCTGTGCCAAATCTTATATACCCTTTAACAAGTATATGTATGTATGTTTGTATGTATTTAAACGGAATGACAAACCTATACATATATACCCTTGCCACCTGTGGTGAAGGGTATAAAAACACACCACACCCAGTGCAAAAAAAATGGTTGAGTATGGCCACGTTAATATGATCACAGGTTTTTTTTTATATTCTATCATCACTGATCACTGCAAATGTTTATATAATTGTCGCAAACATATTGTTGTTGTTGTTAATTTTGGGCGAGTGACTGAACCATAACTATGATTACAGTAATCATTTATATGTTTATGTTAATCATTTACTTAATTGTGGGTAATCATAAATACATTTATTGCTCTCAGAATATATGAAACTCATAATCTAAGCCAACAGCGATAAAGTTTCATTAATAAAAAATTAGCAAATAGAGTAATATTTATGCAGAACTGTGCAGAATATAAATGCATTTTGAAAATCTACACGTAAAACTTAAAATGTTTATCCTGCAATAATAATTAAAGAATACTTTAATATTGTTGTTGGTTTTTTTTTCTTAATAACATAACAATTGCATATTAAAATTATGAAGACTTGTTATGACATGAAGATAAAACTTGTTAAAAAAAATGTTTTTTTTTTGTTATTTATTTAAGCTGAATTTAATTTAAAAAGAGAGACGTCAAACTAAATACAAAAAGATATTGTCCGGATAAAATTTTTGTTTAGACACAAAGAGTGACTTCAGCTTTAGAAAATCAATTGGATGACTGATTTTTTTTTTAACCCAAGATAATGTTTTCCGTTAATAAAACAACATTGCCCACCTTGTGGAACCATATGAAAAATTTCTTTATAGCCCTAGTGACCATATTCAATCATGTTTCTTCTTTGCGTGCCCATTTCTCTAATATGCACATATTTAATTTAATTGTGAAATGCCACAATTCCTTGAACATAATACTGCAAAAATTATTTTCACGACTTGTTAAAATAGAATAAGTGTGGCAACAACAAAACAATTCACGTTTTTCAATACTATTAAATTTAGCAAATGAAATTGACAGCTGTAAGTTGCCATCTGTATGAAAACTATTTAAAAAAACCGCAACACTTTTTGTTAATTCAATTTTGCATCATCTAATAACTGATTTCCAACCATTTCAAATTTAAATATATCTTTGTATTTGTAGGATACTTTTTGCTGTTTGTTCTAGAATTTACTACATTTTATTTATTTGTATTTTTTTTTTAACTTTAAATATGTATTTTAGAGAGTCATTCGCGCTCGCTCGCTCTCTCATAAATGTATATTGTAGGGTTAAAATTGGGATAATGAACATATTTCAAGTATTATTACAAATATTCACCGTAAATCCCTTAAACTCATATCCTTTAAACAAACATACATATATGTTTGTATGTGTGAGAACAGAAGATATACAAGGGCTTTTTTAATGGTGGAAAATATTTACCATAATGTTTTCTGTCGTTAAATAGTTTTATAATATGTAGTGTATGTATGTTTGTTCATATGTAGTTTTAAAAGGACAAACTTATTCACATAATATTTGTGAATTTGTAAATTACACCCCCTTTTATCCTTAATATTTCTTTTTGTTATTTTTTCTTTACCCGTTAAAGAAATAATCAAAAAAATTGAAACTTGTGAGCTAACTTTTGCGAGAGGTTATTTTTTGTTTTTCAATTTTAATCGTTATTTTGTTGGCAATTGCTGTTGTTGTTGGCTTGTTCTTTGTATTTTTAAACATTTTTTCTTTTAATAAATAATATGTGGTATGATAATTGTACTCATTTTGCTACCTAAATACATACATAGGTAGGTAGGTAGATTGACATTTATATTTTCTATGAAAAAAGGTCACATTTATTGCAGGCATGTGACTTCTTTTATTGTTGTTAAGGTTTAGATATAGGTATATATATTTATGTATGTATGATTAAAAAATACATAAATAATTAATAATTGTAAGCAAATGTGACAATTTATTGATTTTCTTATGAAATTAAGTGTTAAGGTCTCTTACAAAGTAATTACTTCTGGCAATTTGTTTATATGTATGTAAGTGTGTCAAACAGATACTATAATAAAATATGAAGGTTGCCGCCGATCGCTTGATAAACTTTTGAAAGCAATATAGCATGTTAAAAGGGGAATGTCACAGAAATTGTCCCAATCAATTTAAATTTTTCCTAACAGAGACTAAAATTGAAACACAGATCGCCTGTTAAAGTTAGTTTGTGCTTACCACAACGTTCAAAAGTGTTTAAACAATAAAAAAAAAAAACATTTCCTTCAATACATTTCGCTACATTACAAAACAAACAAAAAAAAAACAACAAGTTTAAATTTAAAATTCAAAAACTAATATTAAATGTAAACAAACAAAATACAAACGGTAAAAAATAAGCCAAATTGCGGAAATAAACTATGTATGTATTCTGAAGTGTTTCTAAAAAAAAATATTCAAATTCTACAAAATTCTACCCCTAATTTTTTAAGCTTTAAAATTACAAAAAAAAAAAAAATGTTAATTGTAATAACTTTCCCATCCCTTCTTTAAAATATTAAACTTTTTTCTTTGGTTTCTTTTATTTTCTTCAGCTACCTTATTGTTGCCATATTAAGATTTTTGCAGAAAATAAAGGATACAAATTTTGTCATTTAGAGATCAGCGGATCTGTTGGTCATATACATATGTACTTATGTACATACATATTTCATTCCCAAAACTTTTTTTTAGTTAAAAAATTAAAGTAAAAAAAAACGAGGAAAAAGTGTAAGTTTTCTACAGTTACTTAAGCTGAATTCACCCATTGTGTCTGTACAAAAATTTTGTCCGGAAACTCAATATAAAAAAAAATTTGTTCGAACAAAATTTTCGTTAACCGTTTCTCTACAATAATAAGTTGGGCAGACATAGTACGTTAGTTTTTTTATTTTTGCTAAATACTTTGTACAAATGTATGTATGTATGTAAGCATGTGTTTTGTTAGTAGAAACTTATGCAACTTTTCGACCCGGCTTATTTTTATAGCTTTTCTCGAAAAAGAGAATCTATTTCGTCACTTTTCAGGTTTGAATTTTAATTATTTTGAAATTTTCTACTCTTAAATTTGTATATCCTTCACACATGTGGTAAGGGTAAATAGGTTTGTCATTCCGTTTGTAATTTCTACAATATTCATTTCGATATTTTAAGTTACTTTGCATTTCAGTTTTGAATGAATTTTAACTTTCAGGTATAATCAGCCCCATTACGGTTGGCGTTGTCGTAGTCGTTTTTAAGTTTTCGTATTTGTGTAAAATATACGCCAATGTTAAATGAATGAATGACATCTTTGTCGTTTTTCTGTCGTATTTGACAACGATCATACGACAACGCCAACCATAGAAGCGCTGAATAATTACAAATTAAATTCTAACTAAATATACTAGATTTTTTTAGCGGTAATCGAACCCGCGCAACTCCCAGATTAGCCGACTGATTTTTTTCCAAAATTTCCATTTTCCTTGTATTTTTTTATTTTAAAGGAGCTTATTTATATTGCTGTCATCATAGTCAGGTAAATTAAAAAGTTATTAAATATGTTTATAATTTAATGAAAATATTGATTATAATCAACAATTTTCTGCAATGCATTCGTCTGCTGATTAAATTTATCAAACATTCTTTGTAAATCTCCCTTTTTCTAAGAAAAAAAAAAAAATAAAACATTTTTTTATATGCATGCTTTACTGTATAGGAAAAAAGCGAAAAATTAACAATACAAAAGACAGCAACTAGGTACAAAAACTTATACCTATGTATGTATGTATGTATGTAATAATAAAAATTAAAGTAAAATACATTTTGCACCCCTAATTTCAAAACGAAATTTTACATTAACATTATTACCAACAAACGAACAACCAACCAAGCTTGTTTTGCTCATCATAGCCATAGTCATCGCCAATATCATCATCAGAATCGTCAACAAAAACACTACAGCCACCAAAATCTATTTCAAAATAAGAGTAAATGTGTGTGTGTAAGTGTATAAAAAGGCCAAATATAAGGAACTAAACCCTACAGTTCTGAAACAGTCTGCTTATGATTACAAACTTGTTTTTTTTTTTGATTCTTCATGAATTAAAGAAAAAGAGTTTGAAAATATAAAAAGTAACATCTAAGTAACTCAACTTAGGATTATATTGTTAAAGACTGGTAATGATTCCTTTTAATGCAAATGCATACATACTTAAAAGGAAATGGTTTTTTAAAACAGAATAAGCAGATGGAAGCAATATACCTACTGCTTACAAAAATCATGCATTATAATTGGGAAATTGCAAGTGATTCCGTTTGACAATCTCCCATACATAATTTATTCTATACAAGCAATATTTTTGCTTGGGATCAAATGATAAAAAAACGAATAATTTTCAGATTTGCCAAAAAAAAAAACTATCAAAAACTTCTGGGGTTTAACATTAAATAGAGGAGACGATGTTTGGTCCTCGACGTCTGTATATGCCATGCCACACGTTGAATTTTTATTATTTTGTATTTTATATTGCATATTTAAAGTTCACGTACAAAAAACAAAGGCACACACTCAAATGAGTTCGATTTGAACAGAATAAAGATGATGATAACGACGACGACTAAAAACGATGACAAAAACCGTTGCTTCTGTACTACTCTCTTTCTCTTATTTATACATATTTATACATTCATACATATGATTTTTAATATCTATGTAGGTATTATGTTTATGTGCACATACTTTTCATGACATAAAACCAATTGCACGGTTTAAAATCTACTTGAACAAAAAAAAAATTATAAATAGAAAAAAGCAAATAAAATAACTTACGAAAAAAAGGTATTGAACCTCCTAAACCAAACACCCCACATCGTCGTCGTTATAAACGAAAACGGATTGAAACCAACAGGCCAAATAGAGGAAGTCAGTCACAGTCATGATAATGAGTATTCGTTCGAATAGTAGAAGGTAGAACTCGATGGGTTATTTGGATAGAAGAGTAAGCAAGAGCGGGAAGTGTAAACATGAATAAAACAAAAAACTTTATTACTTGAAGGAGAGTAAAAAAAGCAAAAAAAAATAAGCAACATTTAGTTGTAATAAATTTTCAAATTTTTTTTCGTAATTCTATGCCCCAGTCTGTCTGCTTGACTGTTTGTGCCTTCATGTCTTCCCTTTGAGAAAAATTTTTAAAGAACATGTAGCAACAAAAATAATATATACATAAGTAGTTGAAGTTAACCCATTAAGGACATGTTTATGGCATATTTGGAATTTCTTTTTTTATAGTGAAACATAAATTAAATTTGTTTTAAAAACCCAGCAAAAAATCTTATGTCTAATTTTAAATTAAGAGCAGTTTAAATGTTAAACATTAAAGCTGAATTCACCAATTGTGTCAGGACAAAAATTATGTCCGGTAAATGTTTATATTGAGTTTCAAAAAGAGAGACGTCAAACTCTATACATACAAAAAAAAATTGTTCGAACAAAGTTTTTGTTCAGACACAAAGAGTGAATTCAGGTGGTCTAGTATTTGTTTTAGTGATTTTTATTATTTTTGTATGTCGTTGTTTTTTATTTGTGTTTGGGAATACAAGAGCTAGGCGAAAAACCTCGTACAGAACCTATGTACAAATGTACATATTTTAAATGTCAATTCTAAATAAATGTAGAACTAAACTACTTTTGCTTGGTAAATAATTTTAAGTAGCATACCTACATACATATGTACATATATCCACGCATTTTCTATTTATATGAAATTTTGTTATTTTAACTAAATTCATTGATATATTTCTAAGTACATAATAAAGGTTTTTATTTTAACAATAGATGTAATAAAGTGAAAAAATGTTTTAAGAAATGGAATTGTTAAAATGAAATGATTTATAAAGAATTTTGCTATATTAGAAAAACATAGTAGTAAATATTTACAGAGCGTCGTATGATCTGTTGATTACGCTAAGACAAGAATTTCAAGCTATCGGAATTGTATCCAAGTCCATGACGATCCCATTGTTTACTAAAGTTTGATAACTACAGATTCAAAATCGATAGAAAAATAATTTTTTTAAAAGTTATTATTATAATGCAGTCTCTGTGATTAAAATTTTAAAAGCATTGAACCAATGCATATCATCAACAGTTGGTGTTCAATTAAAAAAAAGCAACATTTCAATAAAAACACGTTGCAAAAAATTTCGCGTAATTTTGGCTGTGGTTTATGTTTGTAAGCTCTGCAAAATGTCTGCATCAATTTCGAAACTATAGGTAATTGTTTATGTTGCAACTATTGCTGAAATTTATTTTCTTACAGAAAACCGAAAATTCTTTACGGTGTTTACGACATGAGATCAATGTGTAAACAATGTTTGACGTGACACTTCGTGTAAAAAAGTGTTTTTAATAATTTCATATTTTGTGTTTATTTAAAACAAATTTTATTGGATCATTACACGATTTTGGCCTTTTGCTGGGTTATTTGAATTAAAACAATTATTTAAACACAGAAGTAACGGTCATTTTACCCTATTTTAAAACAATTATATTTACATACCTGCATTAGAACAATTACATACATATGCAACACATTTGCATACATGTACATACAAACATATGTACGTATGTACATATCAACATTGTTTTTTATATTACCAAAAAAATCCCCTAATGCCATACAATGGGTTAAACAAAGGCACAATGATTTATAATTAAAAGGTAGGATTCAGAGAAAAAAGTATAGAACCCTGCATGCACACACGCACACACACTAACGTACCTATAACACACGTATAAAAGTGCGGGGTTGTAGTGTAACTTAGTGTCCTTTTTTTAATACATAAAACAACAGAATAAAAACCACATACAAAAACATATACACCTATTTGAGAAATGAGTAAAGATATTAAGCATAAAAACTCTCACGAGATATAAAGAAGAGTCAAATACGAAAGAAATTAGCAACAAGGAAGAGAAAATGTAGCAACATAAACAAAGGAGACAAAAAATATGGAGGAAGTTATAAATGTTGACAATCAAGATATTTTAAATACGCGTAAATATTATTGTTAGGCAAGTTTGTGATTAAAATGATTTAAGAAAATATTAAAAATAAAAAATTAGTTATAATTAATTTTTTTAGATACATATATTTTTAAACTATCAAAACATAAAAAATATGTAAAAATATAAAATGTTTAATTAGCCATACAATTTAACAAAAATTACTCGACAATTTTTTTACAATTAAATTTAGTATTTATTGCTTTTATATACGTTTGTATGTAAATTACTAAATTAATTATTACAAATGTTGAGAATTAACCAAAATATAAAAAATAAGCTTTAAAAGGTCTTTACCAATTATTTAGTGTGGTCATTTGAATTAATTAAAGTTAAAAAAAAATACTACAACAAAAAAACCTATTTCATTTTTATTAATAAGAAAATAAGTCGTTTTCGTAATTACAAGAACATATGTTATTTCAAAGTCGCTACTTACGTTTTAAGATGTTTTCACATACACATGCAGTTTACAAAAAAAAAAAAAAAAAACCCCAAAAAAACAAACATATGTAACATGATTGTTAGACACATACATACATACATGTATTGAGTAAGGTGTGGAAAAACTAACAAACGTTCGGTCAATTGTCGATTTTGCAGTTAGTTAGACATGGTCTGCCTTCAGTACGTAACTGATTTTAAAAAGTTTAACGTATACTTGATACATAATGCTATAGATTGATCTTTGTGAGACTTATTGTTGCAAAAATACGAATAAAATTTACATTTGATACATTTAGCAATTACCGTATAATTTTACGAAATGGAATTTGCATTTGGTACATTAAGCTATTACCGTATAATTTAACGATCATTTAACTAAAGGCCCTGACTGACTATCAGATTTAGTCGTTCGATATGTCAAAAATTGTATGTGTGTTCAGAAAGTGTGATAGTGTGGACATAAGTGCATATGTGTGACAGATTTTTAGACAATCTTTTGATTATCTTTTAGAAATTTTCATAAAATAGTAGTTTCTGTGCGATCAGAGTTGTTTTTGTAAAGCAGCTTAACAAAAAAAATTGCAAGTCATTTATTTATATTGCAAAGAAACGTTAAAATAAATTCGGGACCGAGAATATTTGTAAAGATGAGTTTTTTGTATGAAAATGTGGCATTCAATCATACATTTTATTGTGATTTTCTCATGTAGGTCAGAACTCTATCAGATTTTTATTTGACATAATCGCACGACTTTGTAGGATAGTCAGTCATGGCCTTAAGACATGACAGATGATCCCTCTTATTTTTGAAAAAGACGCGTTTCTTAATATTATCAAAAAATCAATTGTTGTGACATTTAAACATTTGACATCCTCCAACATAGACTAAAAAAAGTTAAAGGTCACAAAAATATTTGCATAACTTTATTATAGAATTTGGACTAATTTTGTTAATTGCAATTATTTTTCTTAAATTTAATTCGAAGTGATAAAATTAAATGTTACAAAAAAAAACGCATTAAAGTTTTTTACACAAAAAAATCGTTTGATTGACTACCCTGCTAGGGGCAAGAAAACTTCATAAAGGAAAGAAATTATTTAAAATAATTTAAGCAATTGTAAACGCACACACTTGCACACACGATTTGTATTAAATGTAAATGATGCACAACCAAGAGAGCAAATGTAACAAATGATGGTACAAAAAGAGAGTGTGAGATATACCAAGCGATAGAGAGAGAGGTGGAAATTGCATTTAAAAGGGAGATGAGTATAGACTTAATAAAAAGAAATGAGATGTTCCAAAAAAATGTTCATAATAAAAAGCATAGGTATTAAGAGAAATAAATTATTAATATAAATTAAAACAATCAAAATTAATTTAAAAACAATTTTTGCGACAAAATGGTAACAATTTTTATAATTGTCGTTTATATTTTTTATTTATTATAGGTAGTAGTTGTTGCCGCTATCTTATTTTACCTCTAAATAAATAGTGCCATTAATGTGAGAATTCGGTTGTGATGATGGCGGCATTGGTGTTGATGGTGATGATTGTTGTTGTAATAATTGTGGTGGTGGCGGTGCTGGTGGTGGTGGCGTTGTTGTTGCTGCTGTCACCACCGCCACCGTATTGTGTGTGTTTGTTGTTGTTGGAACTGGTGCCTGCGATGCTGATGTAGTTGTCGAAGATGTTGTTGATTTATTTAAATGCTCACAAAAAGCAGTAAAACTGCTAAAATCCATAGGTTTAATAACTTCCATTTTGTTTTAGATAAGAAGAATAGAAACAAACAAACGAACCAACATAAGCCACTCGCACTTACACACATACGACATATTATTTTAATTTATTTTATTATTGCTTTTGCTTTTTTATTTTTTAATTTTAACATTCAACACTTTTGTTGTGTTTTGTTTTTTTATTTCTTTTAATTAAAAATTAATTTAAATTTGTTGTTATTATTAATATAAATTTTTTGTTTAAATTACACGTATGTACATACATACATATGCATTTTAAATCATCACAGGTGGCAATTTCTTTATTTTCTACTTATTAAAAACATATTTGCATATTTATAATTTTTTTGTATATGTTTTGCATAATTTAATAACTAATTAATTAACAAGTACCTACGAAGGTATTAAAAAGATATTTTCTTTCCTTTTTTTTTTGTGTTTACTTATTTTTTATTTGCGCTGGACTAGAATATATTATTTTTTTTATTCTTCTTGTTGCCAAAGCTAAGCTCTCCTTTTTATTATTTCTAATTTCTTTTGAAATTTAAATTTTAATATTATTATTGTTGTTTTTGTTGCCGTTTAAAAAATTCTCTTTTTTCTTTTATGCCGTTTTCTTGTTACCACTACAGTTAATACACTCACGGCTTGTACACTACTACTGGTTCTACTACTTTTATTCTGTTTTCGTTTGTTGATTGGTTGCACAGAAAAAGGTCTCAATAAATCGTCTTTTTCTTTAGTTTTATTACATTTTTGTATTTCTTGGTTTCGATTTTAACTAAACAGATATTTTTGTAATTTAATCATTACTATTTTTTTACTCATGTAGTGGTAACGTTTTTGTTGTCGTCATTGTTTTAATGAATTAAAAATTTTTCACAACTTTACAGCGCGGCGCTCAAACAAATAATGAGCACAACGCGCTAAATACAAGAGAGATAAACGTCTATTTTTGTTTGTTATATGCTTGGGCTGGCTGGATATGCTATGCACACAGCTTACCAGAGACACATACAAATCACACAAATTCAAAAGCGGCAGCAGCAGAAGAAGCAGGCACCATGTGTTTGTTGTGCGACGAGCGAGCGAAAATATTTATTGTTGTTGTTGTCGTATAACTTTGGTTATGGCTTTTTATTTATTTTATTTCATTTTCATATCGGTTTTTGTTGTTATTGTAGTAGTTGGCTTTTAAGAGGAGCACACAGTCAACAATGTAAGAATAGCAGGCTACTAATATTTTAGCTGCTACCGCTAGTATTATAACGACTACCAACGAAATAACCAACCATCATCATCATCACCAAAATGTAAGGCAGAAAGGCAAGCTGGCTTATAGTAGTACTAGAGTACACCATACATTGAGTAGAGTAAAATTAATAAAAGAAAACCCATAATGTACGACGTAAGAACGCGGTGTGTGTATGATAAAATTACAACGGGAAGGTACCCAAATCGATACAATTGATTAACCGATTAAGTTCTTTCTTATGTTTTTATATCATACTAGCAGAGCGTCCCGGCTTCGCACTGAAGTTATTTACTTATAAAAAAAATTAGAAATTAGTTTTGAGAAAATAGTTAGTAGCCACGGTAACCTACATAGGAAACATGAGAAGTGAATAGGAGGCATTTTTTATAGTTTTTAAATAAAGTAATCTTTTTAGCGAATTCGTTCTAAGATATCCGACTAAAAATATCTCAATTTATGTATTTTCGATTCGTGGGCGGTGCCACACCCTCTGCTCCAATCAAGGCAATTTTTGCTTGAATAAGGAAAGCATGGACATTGAAGCACCCCCTGCTCCGATCTTGATAATTTATGGGCCGAATATGGCAAATGGTATAAAAGTTAAGCCTACAACATTTTAAAACTATTGATATGTATATGTAACAGTTCTTAAGATATGTAATAAAATGTATTTAAAATGTATGGGTGGTACCACACCCTCTGATCCGATCCTTAAAATTGTTTACTCGAATAAGGAAAATGGCGTAAGACATCATCGTACAAAATTTTAAGGCGATAGATTTAACAGTTCTCTTAACATATCATAAAATGTATTTAAAATGTGTGGGAGGTGCCATGACCCCCATTTTTCATGCAAACCGTCTCCTAAAAACTACGAACCAAACAAAAAAAAATTTAGACAAATCGATCTAGCCGTTCTCAAGTGATGCGGTTACATACATGAACCATTTCATTTTTATATATATAGATTTTGTATTTTTCCCAGATATTATAATTTTAAATTTAATTAAAAAGAATTTAATATTCGTGTTTAAACAAAACTTATTCAATGTTAAATATTTTAAAATTGCATAATGTATCTTTTTGAAGCATATAAAAGCTTTAGTTTCCGGTCATGCATTGACCCATAGTATCACTACCGAACACAATTGCACTTGGGAAAGGATTTTCTATTACTATTTTTAAAAATATAATAAAGTTTGACAATTTGAAATTACAAGAAAGAAGAAACAAGTAAGAACGCTATATTTGTCTGCGTCAAATCTTATATACCCTTCACCAGGGTAGTGAATATATTTTTTTTTAATATATCTGTAGTATATCTTAAGGCTGAAAAAATTTTTTGTGTAAAAAACAACTTAAAAAATAAACGAGGCAGTCGTCTTTCTCGAAAGTATTTCCAAAAGTTTAATACCACATATAACCCTGGGTGACCTATGGGAGCTACGAAAACTTGATTTCAACCAACACACGGACAGACGGACATGGCTAAATCGACTTCCCTGTCTATAAGGATCCAGAATATATATACTTTATATGGTCGCAAAAGAATATTGAAGATGGAATGACAAACCTATATATACCCTTACCACATGTGTGAAGGGTATAAAAAGAAAGAGAATAAACGTTTTTTGACATTCGAAAAGAAGCATCTGATGATCAGCTGATCTAATTAGCTTGCATACATATGTATACATATATGTGTTATTACAGAATGGCGTTGACTGTAGTAACATTTAAAAAAAAATTCAAATAATACGACTTAGATTTAGTAATGTCTATTCTTAAGAAGGACCCTATTCAATTTATCTTCTTGACTGTAACATAATTGTTGTAAAAATATCTATTATAAATATTGGTTATACTTCCCCTCTTTTTATTGTAATAGTTATTCAATGTTTAGTTAAAATGCAAAACCAACAAACTAAGAAATATTCTTATTCTTCGTTTGCTGCTTTAAACTTAACAATTGGTAACTCGGTTGTTGTTGTTGTTGTTGTTGTTACTACTATTAATAATGCACGACGTTGTCGTAGATTTTTTGAGACACAGAGAGTCGAGTCAAATTTGTGTATTTATTTAGATTCAGTTCGGTTTTTTGTTTCCGATTTTTTTATTAGTATTTCTTCTTTTCGATAAAAAGATTTTTACAAATGAGCTTGTCTACAACTACAACAACAGTTGTATAAAATAACCTTTTTGTTGTTGTTCAATATACACATGTATTTATCTATGCATGTATGTACATCCAAACATACGAACGTATATTAGCCTTATTAAGAGCCTGTTTTTTGTACATTTTTCCTTCAAAAGAACGGAGAAGGTTTTTGTAACCTAGTCGTTTGTCTCTCTTAAGACGAGTGGCAGCAGGCAGGAGAAGAAACAAAGCAAACAATTTTTTAAAGCGAGTGATATATTGTATAAATGATGTTAATATACATACATAAGTGTGTTTTATTGTTGCTGTTGTTTTATTTAAAAATGTATTGCTATTTGGTTTTTTGTTAATAAACTGCCTGTTTGTAGCGGGGAAAAATCAAGGGCCTTAAAGGTATCTATTTAGGGCACATTCTTTTATTTTTTATTTTACTATTAGTATTCTGCATAAGGTTCGTTATTCCGGTGTTTTGCATTAGGCGTTTTTCTTCCTAAAACTAATCAAATTTTCGAGTTTCCTTTGAATTTAATTTTAAAATGAACGTGCATAAATTTCTTTTTACAAAGGAAAAATTAGTCACCAGCTGTTTACAAAATAAGAGCCTTCTGGTAAGGTGCTACTCTATTCACTCCTTCTGCTAAACTGACTTAGGCAAACAAAAATATATCTTTTTAATCATATGCCCCCAGTCATTAAATTTTTGATATTGAATACTAGAAACTAAATCGTTACTATTTTCTATCTTCTGTATGACATGCACCTTTTGTTATCTAGTCGGCGCAATGTTCCTTATAGGAATAAAAGAATTAAATATGTATATCTAGTTTAATATGTAAGAACAATTTACATTAATATCGAACCTTGATTGAAAAAAATATGTAAAAAGATGAAATTGTACTTTTGTTATATGTAAGACACTTTTTGTTTTTAACGCAAAATGTTAATTTAGTCGGAACTGATTTAACCTTGGAAAGTAATTCAAAAATTAGGGGGAAAATAGGGGTTGCGAAACAAATGTCTTTCCAATACCAAGCCAATAACTAAAAATATCGGAGCTGTGCGTAAGAGTATTAACAAAAAGTTCATTTGGACGATTCCTAAATTTTAAATGCGTAAATTAAATTAAATACTTAACAAAATTGGACCCCTACATCACTTAATTTAACACGTTTATTTAAAGATAAAGGTATATACATATATGTATGTATGTCAACAGGTCCTGTAGTAAAGAAGAAAATTCAAAGCTACTTAAATAGAATTTACATTTATGTATGTATGCAAAATGCCAATAGCAGATGCACTTAATAAATTTTGGGAAACTTTTTCGTTTTTTTTTATTTATAAAATAAAAAAATACTAAAATATTAGCAAAATGCATTTATGCATAAACTGTTAAACAGATAGAACAGTTATTTTCAAATGGTGGCACTTTTTGTTAAAAAATTTATCGCTTCGTATCCCTTTTGATAGCAATTGTTTGCAGGGTAAGCGAGCATAGAAATACACACACATCCATGCACTTGCAAATATTAGAGAATATAGAAATATCACTTCTTTTGTTTCTCTGTTGCTCAATGACATTGTGAACCTAATAATGTTGCACGTGTGTACGCAATTATATTCCATAAATGTTATTATTTTACCGGTTTTGGAATAGAAAATCAAAAACGGTTAAAACAAAAAATTATAATGAAAAATATGGATCAAATATCGATTACTTTAATTTTTTTACAAAACAATTTCAAACAACATAACCAAATAACTTGGTAAAGTAAAAACAACTTTTTTTGATATTCGATCCTGGATATTAATGTTGTGACACGAAATGAGTACAAATCAGGACTGCAATCATCACAACGTGACTGCTTAAATTTTCAGATAAATTTACTGCACGTCATAACATTTGGGATTATGACATCTGTTGTTGTATGATTGATATTATTAATATAACGGACGGACCCGTTACTGGTATCAAACAATCAGAAATTTCCCCAAAATTCTTGCTATTGAAAATCACTAAAATCCGACAATTAACGAGATATAAGCAAAAAAAAAAAAAAATTTAAACATTTGTGTGTAAGACATGCCCTTTGGGAAATTAAAAAAATAACGAGATACAAGAAAAAAAAATTATTTGTGTTTAAGACATGACTTTTTGGAAAATTTGAAAAAAATTTACTAATTGGAAGTTCTATTTATGTATGTATATGCAATACGACAGATTTATCTTTATTGCCCTTAAAAAAGAAAACAAACGCTTTTTGGGATAAAGATACTGATATAAGTAATCTGACCTAATTATCAAAAACAATCTACAAAATTTGTTATCAGTAATAAAAATTTCCACCTTGAAATCAAAATCGTGTTAATATTTCTAATAAAAGAATTCGTATTTTCTTTTTCGCTCTCTTTCTCTTAAAAGACTAATATTACTTTAACCCTAAAATGTTATAGTTAAATTCCCCACTTGTAGTAGTTAACATAGTCAAATCGACAAACTTGTTTACAAGAAATTACGAAAATAAAGCAAATAGAATTTTTAAAAACTCTAAATATGCAAGTTTATTTCATTTGTAATAAGACTTCACCATCTGTCCTACAAAATAAAAGAAAAAAATGTAAAAAATATATAGAAAAAAGTAATTGAAAATATTGTTGCCAAATTTTTGTGTGTAAATTGAAATAAGAACAGAGTGAATTGTATTTTTGCCTAAATCTTAGCTGTTTAATGACCTATTTTTTTGATTTCCAATAACAAAATTCATCAAAAATTATCTGATGAAATATTTATGCAAACAACTCTGTAGAACACCTAAGATTATTTTAAACTTGATTTTAACATACACACAAACAGACGAGCTGTAGAATAATGGTGAATGTTATAAAAATATTTCAAACAAATATTAAAAAAGCACATGTTATTCCTATACATACATACATATGTACGTATACCTATCACGCGTACATATTTGGTGTAATTGTTCTAGCGTTTACATATATTGACTACATTTATTTCATCAACTGCTTGCCCAATGTAG
The DNA here is from genome assembly GCA_003055125.1 of Paykullia maculata. Lineage (NCBI taxonomy): Eukaryota > Metazoa > Arthropoda > Insecta > Diptera > Rhinophoridae > Paykullia > Paykullia maculata. Next base: position 59,158 of record NDXZ01049448.1, read on the forward strand.
CCGTATCTTCGCAGTTTTAGTTTATATGGCGACATTAGATATTCTTAATAAATAGTTTGGTAATTTAAATTAACAAAACATTTTCTTATATGCTGAGAAAAACAAACAGCGAGAGTGAGAACGGAAAAAACGTGTAAGCGCGAGTAAGATAGAGGGTGAGGAAGTATTTGTATAAAAAATATGTTTAATTATGGTGAGAGTAAGAGAAAATTGACAATTTGTAATAGAAAGAAAATGGTGGTTGTTTGGTTTCTTTTTTATTGTTTTTGTTTTGTACCTTTACACTTTAAAGGTTCTAAATTTTTAGTTTTAATCTTACAATGAATTTTAATATGAAATATAAAATATTATTAAGAGAACAAAACTAAAAGTACATACATACATATGTATGCACATTTAGTGAACCAATTCCATTTATTAATTTTAGTTAATATTTATATACAAACTTAAAAGAACAAAATAAAAACTAATTTAAAAAATTTCATTAGTTTTTTTTTTAATAGGTACTCCTACAACCGGATTTAATTTGCAAGCTTATATTCTGACTTACATACAAACACATGTCCATACATACATATGTATGTATGTATGTAAATTATTAAAAATATTTACATATGGTTGCACATGTGTAGATATTTACATACATATGTACATATACTTATGTCCTTTACACAACATTTTGCAATTGCAGACTGTTTTTAAACCAACAACCTGTGCTTTTGCTGATGCTGACATTGTAGCTCAACCGTTTAGTGTAATACATTCAATATAGAAAAAAATTGATGACCCAACATAGCTAGGAACATCTTATGTACATATGTATGTCTTTAGTTTTAAATGAAAATTTAAACAAACATCAAAAAATGTTTTTTTTTATGGCCACTGTTGCCAGATTTGACTTTAAGTCACAAAAAAAGCTATTGAAAATTACCCATTTTTACACTAAATGCCTATAGGTATCAATTTTTTTTAATTTTGTAAAATTATATAATTTTGTAAAATTTTATATATTATCATTTTTTTTTCTTTTATTTTTAAAAAAACATTTCAATTCGTTAAAATGAAAATAAATAAATTAGTTTAAGTGTACGGTAAAATATTAAAAGGATTATTTCAAGCAAACATTTTATTCAATATTATCTTATAAATTGGTGTTTTAAGAACAAGACTTAAAAAAAAGTATGTTCCCACAAAACAATAATTTTAAAGTCATCTACTGCTAATATAAATAGATAATTAAAAATGCCTTTTAATAGCTATAACGTATTAAGAAAATAAATCTAGGGGACATTTTATCTGGCAAATAACTTTAGAAAAAAAAAAACAAGTAAGAGCGCTATATTTGGCTGTGCAAAATCT
>NDXZ01049451.1:0-15054 GCA_003055125.1 Paykullia maculata
CGGTTTTATTTTTTTAATTTTGATAAACAATGGCAACCCTGTAACTTTGAATTATTAAAAAATATTGCTGTAGAGCCTTCATTTAAAAGGTCATAACTTTTGTTGTGCTTAAGATTTAAAAAAAAAATTTTTGATTACAGTTGGCAAGATGTCAAGGGTTAAACAATTTATTTAAAAAAAATTTTTTTGTTAATAATAAAAATATAGCTCCAAACTTTTTAATATCTTTTATACAAAAAGCTATTTATATGGTCTAGGTACCCTGATATTTTCAGAATGATGTCTCTACTAGTTTTCGAGATATTAAAAAATATGAAGATGCATGTTTTTATTACTTTGTCATACAAATTTCATTGGCTTCGTCTCAACACACTTTTTTTAAAAAGTTGCCAAAGTTAGATGGGAACATAGGAAAAATGCGAAACAGAGCTTCCAGTAGAAATGAATGAATGTATTTTTGTATACCTGAGTGTTTTTTTTTAACTCTGTAATTTTCCAAACCCCGATAATCCAATAACAATTGCAAAGGTTTTGAATGCAATTTTTGAAAGAACTCAAATCGTTGCGCACGCTACAGAAATTAATATGCTAATATATTTTTTTTTTTATTGTGAAAATTTTAATTTTTTATTTGCTTAAAAGCGGAAATAAACTTGATTTAAAAATATAGAAAACTTTAAAAAAATGTTTATTCTACTCATAATATAAAAAACCTTATTTTCCATTACGCACGCTTCAACGCATGGACCTGGCATTTCATACCTAATTTCAATCTTTCCAAAATAGTAAACAAAAAAATGTTTACTGAAATTGAAGAGAATTTAATGAATAAAATTATGGCCTTTTATCGGACCATCTATATTAACACCATAGTAATGATATGATCATCTAAAAAAATGTTCATTTCTTATATAATCTTAAGAGACCTGAGGTAGGAGAGGATTTGGTATTATTTTCTGTATTAATGATCATCGAAATCATTTTTTTTTTCTTTTATTTATAATTAAAAAAAAAATTAAGTTAGATTAATTTGAAAAATGTTTGCTTGGTAGACTGTTTCTGGGATTAGTCCATATGTAAGTATGTACATATATGTAAAGTGTAAAAAGGATAAATTATATGGAAAGAAAATAAAATAATGTCATAAATACTTTAATGCTTAAGCAGTTTCTTAAATGCAGTCCTGTTTTGACAACGTAACGACGCATCTTTGTTCTCTGCGACTCTTTAAAGAGAAACACAGGGATGGTTGTACTTAATTGACTTAAAAATTAAATGAATTTTATTCAATTTAAAGCCAATAATGCATAAGTAATTGTTACAACTTTAACGTTTAGTCTTTAGAGAAATCCTCTATTGTCTTGCTTTTGTTCACACATATTTATATTTATATTTATATACATACATACATACCTGTATACATACATACATATGTAAATGTAAATGTATGTTAATGATAAATTTATATTTAAAATTGACATGTTGAGACATGTTAGAATGTGCTCAAGTTTTTTTTTCTGTTTTGTTATTATAACTGTTGTTCTTGTTAATGTTGTTGTTATTGTCATTTTCCAAGTAATTAGTAAAACTACTTCCTACATTTGATATCTAATTTAAATATCAGTTTATATGTATGTAAACATGTACGTATGTATGTACATAACACATAACGTCATTACATTCCTTCACATAAGTTATTGTATGAATGTTGTTGTTAACTAAAGAAACTAAATTAATTGTGGAATATTTGTGAAGGGAAAATTTAAGAAAATATAAAATACAAATGTATGTGTGCGTGTGTGTGTACATACATACATATATACATATGTATCTATAGAACCTGTGAAAAGCTTAAGGTGATTTAAATAAAATATAATATTGGGATATACAATTTACAGAATATAAATGTTAATTTCAAATTCATTTAAAAGAGAAATTAAGCATGAATTTCAATAAAATTGTATGCCTTTCATGATAAAATATTTAAATAATATCAGCTTAAATAACATATTGTGTAGAAACTGGCAATTTTCTTTAAAATGCAAAATTTGGTAAGCTCCTTTAAATAATTTTTATAAGCTGGAATATGGATTTAACTAAAGACTTGACAACTTATTTCACTTAATTTAAATTAAGCTTACCACTTACTTAAAGATAAGGGATTACAAATGAAACTTAAGTTAATACTTTAAATCAAAACAATTAGCTATACTTTAAAGTAAACCACTTGACTGTCGACTGTATTAAAGCCTTAATTTCAGTCTATAGTTAATGCCCTTGCAACCACCAACGATGGTATAGGGCATATCAATTTCAAACTTCTGCTTAGCTTAAAGATAATTATATATACACATACATATTTTTATAATTTAGCAAAATTATTTTTTCACAATTATTAACAACCAGTATGTACTATGAAATAACGAATCAAGGTCTTCTTTTTTGCCATCATCGCAAAACTTAGTGGCCAACTAGCAAAGCAAACGATTAACAAAACTAACAAATTTCGAATGCCAAGTGTTTGATTTCAAAACTGCAAAAAAAAACAAAATAAATTATTTAAGTTGTTACAAGCTTAAACCATTTAAATGACTTTGTAGCGACGTTTTTTTTTTCATTAAAACACGTTTTATTTTATGGCAAATTAAAAAAACCAAAAAGTTAATACAAACATAGACCAACACACACACAGAGAAGTTTTTACAAATTTAATAGAAAACTGGAAAATCGTCAAAAAAAAATTCTTGAAAATCTATAGAAAATAAATTGTAAAAAAAATATTTTATACAAAATCTTGGTTAAAACAATTTTATTCATACATTGACCTTGTCTTGTGTGTGTCATATTTAGCTGGTTTAAATTGTTAACAAAACAAAATTACAAAAAAAAACAACAACAAATTTCTGCAGTGGTTTTCCTTGTAATTATTTCAATTAATTGCAAGTTTTGCTCTCTAAAACCTTTTGAGCGGTTTATAAAAATACCAACGTTTTGTTTTACTATTAACTTTTATTAGTTTGCAAATTATTTTGTAATATCGCTTGGATTTTGCTGCTACCCTCGAAAATTTTCATAAAGTTTAACTTAAATGGCAACAAAAACAAACAGTTGCCGACTTTTCCACAAAATTTTTCAATCGCTTAATAAACATCTCCCACATTTCCCCTCTTCTAACCCCCTTTAGGTATAATCACATTACACAGCTCTGGTTATCTACCAGCCACATGTATGTACATATGTTTGTACATACGCGTAATTAAATCGCTACCACCTTTTTGGTGTTGCCTGCTGCAACACAAAACCCACCAACAGCAACTAAATTTCAAATGATCGTGTTAAGGTCATATTTGTTTTTGTTTTTTTTTCTACTTTTTAGATGGTTAAAGAGGTTTTAGTTGTGGCTTTTGTTACGAATACGAGTTTTTGTTCTAAAAGCCAATAAGAGTTGTTATTTTTTTATGTTTAAGTTCCACCACTAAACGCACACCTTGATTAAAGCCACAATAACAACACTTGCACAGAGAGTTTATAGCTGAAGATGAAGGAGAAACGAAATTTAAATGCAGCAAATGAGTCAAATGAAAATTTGAGTTCATTTTCAAGTGTAAATAAATTTCCAACTGCATTAAAGACGAGACTGTGCTTAGGACTAGATAGATAGAATTGAACCAGTGACGTTCGTTGTAAGGTCAATAGGTTCGATTCGAAGATTTTTTAGATATCGAAAAAAACCGAAGAAACCTTTTACTTATGCTTAAAAGTATAGAGAAAACAAAATGCATTTCCCAGGAAACAATAAAAGTTATTGTGTGAACATATATAAATAAAACCATTGAAAAGTGGGCGTGTCACTGCCTAATAATTTAATTTCAATATATTGCATAATAATTTGGTTGTAAACACCTAAGGTGCGGTGCCAGCTTCATATAAAATCTTTGTTCATATAAAAAAAATATATATAAATTAAAAAACATGCCTCATATGGGTGGAGGTGGCAAGAAGTGGGCGTATCATATTTGTTTTCTAATGGTAAGTTAATATTTGACCATATAGCAGTGCTTGTACTTTGTAGTATTAGCTTAGTTTGGAATATAAATATGAATCCATCTCCAGGGAAATATATTTCATGTAGCCAAAAATATATATTTTGTATCTGATGGCTTTTTATCACCCTATATCATTCCTTATAGGCACTATTAAATTTTGTTTCAATTTGTATTATCATAGACTAATCTTTAAGCTAGAATATAGACGATATAATCTAAATAAGACTATAGTTTACCCTAACCCTAAATACCCCTTCTAAAGTTGTACCGATCGTCTCAAAATCACTCTCTAAGTTAAGTTATCGATGTCCACCCGTTTTTCTGTCTCTGTACACTTTGTTATTACAGTACAGGTTACAATTTTGAAAAAATTTCAATTAATTTTAACGTAACAATACGTACATACATGATTAATTTTGTAGGCCCAAGAATATATTTTTCCGATTGTAGTAATGCAAATACCTTCCCAGAGTGAAAATTTTACGGTCTAACTGATTACACCATGCAACAAATGAAAACTTCTTTTTAAATCGCAAGAACGTGACAGTATAGATAAGATTAGATCATACTAGCAAGGAATAGTGAAACCCTATACTCAGTTTGGCCAGATTGGTGGCCATTTTTTTATGGGCCTTAAAAGATTCTGAAAATCAGTGGGCCCCCCAAAAAAAGGTGTTATCAGTTTTTGTCTAATAGCTAGTTCAGAGTTGTGGATACGGCTTAATTATATTTGGCAATAAGAGTTTGATGAGCAAACAAAGTTAATATGTTATTCAAAAAAAATATTTTTTCCTGCACTTTTTTTCAACAATTAGAGAAAAAATTTATTTTTTCACTTCTTTTAGCACAACTTTCAGTGAATCGAAATAGTTTACTAATAATATTCAGCAAGATTGTAGCAATGATAAAGGTAAATAACTTTTGTAAACATAATAATACAATTTGAGTGTGCCTAGGTAATCTAAATAGCTCATAAAAACCACTATATACCCCAAAAATGGTAGTTTTTCACATATTTTTGACACTCGAAAAAAAAAAATTTTTTTTTTAAAAATATAATAAAACACCTTTCTGTTCTATTGTGTTGTGTTGTACTATTTTTTATGGTATATTTACTATATATTTGAGACTCCTTTTGTCTATATTTGAAGACGAAATTGTAAACATTTCGAATCTATACTGTCACGTTCTTGCGTTTATTTTACTGTTGCACAATGTTATTATATATACGTTTGAAATTAACACAAATATGTTTACCGAATTTTTTAATGCTTTGTTTATTCCAAGTTCTAGCTCCCATATATTGTTTACCAGACACCAGATCGTTACAAAAAAAATGTTGCCTATAAAACTTAAAAGAAAGCAATTAATAGAGTCAAAATTTACCTCAAATTCAATTCATGTTTTAAAATTATTATTTTTGCTTAATATTTTGATGATCATGCCGTAGTTTGCTCCTGCTCCCATATAGGGCCTTCTCTTGAAAATCAATGCACTAAACTATTTAGCATAAATTTTTATAACATTCTTAAAACCAAAGTAGTTTAAATCTCTTTTTGAAACTTTAATTTTGCATACCAGACTTTCCCTTTTTCATTTTTTTTCTTTTCCGTCTTAATCAAATTTTTCTTCCTTCCCTTTAATAAGTCTGAAAGTAAAAATTCTTTGCTTAGTTAATTACGAGGCCAAAACCACAGCAACAACAACAATAAAAGAAACTACAGTCATTTAACGATTTTGATTTATAATTATCATTGTTCAATAATCTCTTTCAATCAAATTCCTGTGCATGTCCTTAATTTATGCTTAAAATATTTTATAAATTTTCCTTTTACTTTTGTTGCTTTTATTGTAATTTTGAAAATTCATTCATGCATTCAATTTGTGTGTTTTAAACATTATTTAATCTTTGAATATGATTTTTTTTTTTTTGTTACAAAATCTATGGCAACAATCTATACTGTTTTGCATAAAAACAAAAAACGAGAGAAATAAATACAGCAACAATAAACAAATATGAAAGGCATGAAAAATCTTTTACTTATCAATATATGTATTTATAAATTGTAACAATATATCTCGTTTATCCCATAAACAAAAAACAAACTATAATATTAAAAATACAGTAAAAAATATACTTTAAGGCCTTTAATATGCATAAGCAGGTCAGGTAAAGTGTAAAAACTTTGTAGAAAATATAAAGAATTTTTTCTTTCAAGAAATATATAAAACTTAATAATTTTTAAAACCTTTAAATAGAATCAAAATAAAAATAAAATCATAAATAGTTTTACAATTTTTTTAATTTATATGAAAGAATAATTTGTAGAAAATCTTATTAAAAAATTAAAAAAAAATTTAATAATTTATGAAGAACTTTCTTAAAATAGAGAAATTAGAAAAAAAGACATAATATAATATGAAATCGCCTTAACAACAATATGATATAGTAATATTACTCGATTATTAAAATGAATTTTTATTTACAAAAAAATTATTTTAAGAAACTGTCCTCTAAACTTTTTTTAAAATTACTTTTCGTTCCTTTAATTTTTCCAAAAGCCAACATCATTTATACATAAATATTTTTAGTATAAACTACGAGGTTTGTTGGAATGTGTGTTATTTATATACACATATAATATTATTCAATTTACTATTAAATCTCTTTATTGTTTTTAATATTTTTTTTTTTCATTTTTGTCTTTACGCTTGAGTTGAGAAGTGGCAGCAGCAGCAACAGTAATAACAGCATCAATAATAAGAATAACAACAAACCGACAAACCAACAAACAAACATTTACAGAAACACTTTAGTTAAATCACTTATACATATGCATAAATAAATATACACAAATATGCCCATATTTTGAACGAATAAAATATATATGAAAAAAGAAAAACATAATTGAAATCACCAAGGCGTATGAGTAATTCATACTTATAAACACAACAATTCACACAAACACATGCATACACATATACGAATATGTACAACAATTCATAAAACATACAAATATGCAACCAGATAAACACACTCACCAACTGTTTCGTGGAAACGAAAGAGATGAAAAGAATGAGAACAGCAGCAATAAAATCAAGAGATAATATATGAATTCACATGAAAATGATTACAGGCTTAAGCAGTGATGGAAAATTCAAAACATTTGTACATTTTTTCTGTCCTTTTTTTAGTTTTGACATTTTTAATATTTTAATATGGGAAAAAGAGAAGTATTAGTATTTTTTCGGTACTCCGATAAATAATATTATGTTTAAGACGTATAAAGTAAAATTTCTATTTTGTTTTGTTTCACAAAAAAATCGTTAAAAAAATTTTAATTTGCCCAAAATAAGTAGTTGTTTGGTATTTAACTAAACATTTATCGCTCTAAAACGTAAAAATAATGTAAAATCCAAGAATAAGTTCCAATTCAATTAATAAATAAAGCTTCCTTTAGTCTTTATATAAATTTATATTAACCTTCGTCCAACCTTACCCGTTAGGTACTTTCGGTATTTAGAATTAAAAAAAAAGTAAAAGAGAAAAAAATGTGTAAGATAAAAGTTTTAGATTTGAATGGCAGCTTAACGAACTAATAAAAAAAATTTTAAGTTTTATTACCCACCAAAAACTGGGTAATGGCTTGCTTTTACTCAATAACATACTTTTCAATGAGTATAACATACCGTCTGCATTACTAAGAAGTAGTTTTCCAATAACAAGTTTATATTGTGAAACGTAATAATTTATTTGTCAGATATCTAAAAAGATATAAATGCTACATACACTTTGGCTGAAAAAAATGTTAGGAGCCTCTAACATTACTTATTATAATTCTCATTTGGGTTAACATACTTTAAGTATAAGTAATTATTTTTTCGACGGATGTTTATGAGTTTCATAACGGTTTTTAAACCGACTTTAAAGGTTTTTTCTAAGTGATGCTGTAAAACGTAAAGTGCAGAAGCAGTGTTCTCAGTACTGGGGATTTGCCCCTAAAGATAGGATTTTTCTTTGTGATTGGGGATTGAAATTTTAGAAAAATTCCCAGGGGATTTTCATGCGAAAAAACTTTTTTTTCAATGGGGTTTGTTGGGGAAAATATTTTGTAATAAATTGATACATAATTGTTTTATTCTTGTATGTTTTAAATGTTTTTCTGTATGTACATATGTTTTACCAGTGCTGTCAGATATGGCGATTTTTCGCCAAACGTGGCGATGTAAATTTTAGAAAGGCGATTGGCGAGATTCTTGGCTATTTTTCAAGTATTTGGCGATATTTTTGGCCATATTTTGTAAATAATTTCAACAAATTTTTTTTAAATCTTTTTGTAACATCAACTGAAGACATGATTCAAAAATTTAATTCAAAAGCAGTATTGACATCGAAAATGAAGAAAATGCAAGTTTCGATTCAATTACTGATTTGTGTAATTAAACATATAATTTGTTTATTAATTAGAATTTAAATTCGCATTTTTGCTCTCAAGGTTAAAGCTTTGTTAATTAACCTTTTTGTTCTCTAAAGTATTTTTATACCCTTCACACATGAGGTAAGGGTATATACAGGTTTGTCATTCCGTTTGTAATTTCTACAATATTTATTTGCGACCCTATAAAGTATATATATTCTGGATCCTTATAAATAGGGAAGTTGATTTAGCCATGTACGTTTGTCCTTCTATCCGTCTGTCCGTGTGTTGGTTCAAATCAAGTTTTCGTAACTTCTATAGGTCACCCAGGGTTGTATGTAGTATCAACCTTTTGGAAATACTTTCGAGAAAGTCAATAACCGACTGAGATATGAGCAAAAAAGACGACAGCCTCGTTTTTTTCCACAAAAAAGTTTTTTTTTTTTATACAAAAAATTATTGTTTTGCAGCTTTGAAATAAACTACAAATATATTTGAAAGAAATTATACCATTGGGACCATTTGGCTCTTACTTGTTTTATATTATAAAATACATTAAATTTAATTTTTCCTTTTTTTTTAGTAAAACATTTTATTTTTTAATTGTTGTGAACACTGTTATTTTGTATGTATTTTTTTAATACAAATAAATATGTATAATAGTTTAAAAAAAATGTATAAAAAACATATTTATATATTGGTGATTTTTGGGGTATTTGGCGATATTTGGTAGTATCTAAATTTCTTATGTTGTTTTATTTTTTATGTTATTTTTAATGAAAAAACAAAAACAAATTTTTAATTAAATTTGTATATTTATACATATTGGCGATTTTTGGCGATATTTTTTCGCCTATTTGGAGAGAAAGCTCAAAAAAAACTGGCAGCACTGTGTATTACATACATATTTATAACTCAAAGTACAAATAAAGTTAGTTTTAAAAGTTTATTTATTAAAATAATTAAATGTATACATATTTTCTTGAAAAAAAATGTTGTTATTTTTAAGACTCTGAGGGATTTTGAGGAAAAGAAAATAGCTGTTTTGGGGATTTTTGGGGATAACAAATCGAGAATTGGAGATGAGGTCTAAAAAGCTGGGAACACTATGCAGAAGTAACAAACCTCAGTTTCATTCTTAGGAAGCCGAATATAATACATTATTATATAATGAGTTCTGTAGGCACATACAATCAATCTGCATTTTAAATAGAGGCGCTAAAATGTTCTTTTTTCCTTAGATTGCAATAGTACTCTTTACAATTGTTAATCTTCCCTATTGGTTTTTTCTTAATAAAAAATTTGTATTGGTTTGCGAAAATTATTATTTGTTTATAAATACAAGTATGTATGTATGTACATATGAATATTTTCATAAGTGTTTTAACGTTTATACAAATACATATAATCCTTATTGAAGTAAAACACTGGCCGTTTGCGTATGTGTTTAAGTACTATGTTTTTCGGCTTAAGGCTAAATGAAGCGCATAAAAATTTAACTTCGTATTCAATAATTCTCATAATAATCATCGATAAAAATATCTATGTATGTATGTAAGTATGTATATATGTAAGAACTCCTCCCCTTCCCCAAAAATAGCACAATAAAAAACACTGCATTATTAAGTATAAAAAAATAATGATGATAATGATTTATATAACAAGATTTTATTTATATTACGACATCAATGTATAAACAAAAGCCCTCAAAACAATATTATTAATTCCCTAAGAACAAAGTCAGACACAAAATATACATACATATGTATGAACATCATGAAAAATATACATAAATCTAGAAAAATGCCTACTACTCAAATTTATTTATTTCTATATGTTTTTTTCTTGTTTGATAATATTTTTCACTTGACCAAAAACACCCTCTTAATATAAGTATCGATATTATATTTAATAAAAACAAAACACACTTTAGACATACATACATACATACATACTTATAAGCCAATAGTAAGTAAAAAAAAAATGAAATTGAAAAAATCCTGCTTTTTTAATAGCGTTTATTATAATGTAAAGCTTGAGGGCAAAGACAAGGAGAATTATGCGGAGATTTTAAGGAATATTTTCCAAGAATTTATTTCAAATGTATTACAAATAAAGAATATTTGTATATAAATGACCCCAGCTCCCATTAAAGGCCCATTCCCGAATATCACAAAAATGTTGTTAATCATATTTAAAAATTTAATGTTCTCTTTATTAAATTTGTTTGATTGGTCCAACCGTTTTCTTAGCTCCCAAGTAAGGCCCACTACTACAAAAAAATATACATATAGAATAACTTCTCTATATGAAATGTCAATCAATATTTTGATTTTAAACCAAACATAAGTTGTCCCATTTGTGAAAATTTTCTTCACAACTAAATTTCTTATTAACCGGCCCATTGTGCTTTATAGTAAAAACTGTTAACTATTTGATTTTATTAACTTCTAATTTCCCTACCTGATTTGCTTAAGTTGTGCCCTTTTAAACATGAGTATGCATGTTTGTTAGCTTATCGTAACTATTTAAAAAAGTATGTTGCGTCAGCAATAAATACGATAAAACCCAGCAAACAATTTTTATTAAAACAAAAAAACACAACACATGGAAATACTAATGCACACGATAAATAGGCCTCGGCACGTTAACAGTTCTTTATAATTTTTTTTATATTAAAAAACATTTTAAAAAATGTTTTTAATTTTGTACAGCAAAAGTCCATAGAATATATCAATTAAATCTTGACTTTGAGCGTTTCAGTTTCCTGATTTCTAAAGTAAAATACAGAATTTTTCAAAAGGAAGTTGTGTATAAATTCTTTGGTTAAAGAAGTTTTCTTTATAAGTTAAATATTATTTATTTCTTCTTAATATTTTTTTTTTCATGTTAAAGTAGAAACACATTTGATAATATAAAATATTTTTGACAAGATTAAATTTTCTTCTTATAAAAAGTTTTTATGCAAAAATTTCAATTAAAGATTTGGTTTTTCCAGGATTCCTTTTAAATAATTGTTTTCAAATTATTAATAGAAATTTAAGAATTTTGTTTTTCAATTAAATAAAAAAATTCTAATGATTTATTTACTAAAAATAAGTAATATTTAAGTTCATTACACATACATACATACATGCATATATATGTCGTATAAATTATTTATTTATATATAAATAATTTTATTAGATATATTAGAAAATATTTGGCTGTATTCCTAAATTAAAGAAATATTTTGCTAAATTTTCTTTTTCAACAATTTACATAGTTTCTTATTCTTTCTACAATATATTTATTTATAAACATTTTTAAATTATTTTTAAAAAAAAACTTAAAATTGTTTTTGTTCAAAAAACATTCTTAAAACACAATAGTTTTTTTAATTATTTTCATCCCAATTTGCTTAACAAACTTATTGCCTTGTTAATGACACTCAAATAATAGACATAATCCTTTAACTAATAACACCCTACCCTACCCTTGTCCACCTCACACTATAAAACTTGTTATTATTATAAATTTCCTATGAAAATAAAAATTTTTTTCTTCTTAAAATATTTGCCCATTAGTTTTCTTTTGTTTTAAACGGGTTAACAAATTTTGACAATAAAATCCTGTACAAAAGTTTTCTTTAACACAAGTGCGCAATTTATAGAAATTCTCCTTATGACAAGGCGTTATGGTATTTGTTTTATATAAAAGATTTATAGTCAACATTTCGATTTAAGTATTTGTAGGTGTTTTTTTTTCTTCGAATATTTTTCCAAGGTTTAATACATAAAATCCATTCAAAAAGTCATATTTTTTGTGACTTTTTGTTATTTAATTTTTTTGGAAAATATTTTTATTTATGATGATTAATATATCGACATTCTTCCCTGTGCCATGCTTTTGTATTAGTTGCACATAATAGCAAATGATTTACACTTACATATGTATGTATGTATGTATACAGCAAGTGTAAGGAATTTCAGATATAAAGAAATTATTATTAGTTACCAAACATATATCAATTGTATTAAAAGTGGTAAGGAAAGGAAAAAAGAAAAAGAAAAAAAGTCGAGGAAAAATAATTTAAACTTTGTGAAGACAATAATTATAGACTTCTTACAACAAATTGAATTTGTCCATTTTAAAATGCTAATTTTCTCTAACTTTTGAGTCAATATTCTTTCATCTGGCGGCTGTTTCCTCATGTTTGTTTTAGTATTGCTTCTTTTTATTACAAATAGCATTCATTCAAGAGTGATATCCACTACTGGCATGGAAAAAATTAATTCTTGTAAAAATAAAAATTGAAACAATTTTTATTTTTTTTTTAGGTTTTTCGCCCATATCTTTGCTGATTCTGGGCCAATAAGTAAATTTTTTTAAACCCATAACGGGTCCGTACGACATCGGGGGGCTAAAAAAAAGTTGATTTAAACAGACAGACAGATGGACATGGCTAAATTGACTTTCCTATCTATAAGGATTTAGAATATATACACTTTATGGGGTCGCAAATGAATATTGTAGAAATTACAAACGGAATGACAAACTTATATGTATATACCCTTGCCATCTGTTGTGAAGGGTATAAAAATCGTTGAATATCATTCCCAGGGGGACATTATATTAGTTAGTTCCATATATAAAAACCTTTGAAATATGTTTTACCGATAACAATGTTTAAGATTGCAGCATATGCCATATCTAATAGAGCAATAATAATTAAATATAAATTATAATTATAGGTTGTAGGAAATTTTCAAATTATAAAAATTTTATAGCATGACTTCGCAATGAGAAATTATATTAGGTAAAAACATATTTAATAATCTTTGAAATATGTTTTACCGATAACAAGGTCTTAACGTTGCAGCATATGTGTGTCGTATATATATTATAAAGCAATAAAATTTAACACATTTTTTTATAATAATAAGTTTTTTTTAAATTGTATAGCATTTCTTGCAAGAAGTAGTTATATTAGATAATAATATGTATAACAACTATAAAAATATGTTTTACCGATAACAAGGTAATAACGTTGCAACATATGTATGTATGTATGTCATATAATTTAAAGCAATAAAATCAAATAATTTTAAATATTAAGCAAGTTTCGAAACTGTGAAAATTCTATAGCATTTCTTGTAAGAAGAAGTTATATGAAATAGTAATATGTATAACAATTATAGAAATATGTGTTACCGATAACAAGGTAATAACGTTGCAACATATGTATGTATGTATGTCATATAATTTAAAGCAATAAAATCAAATAATTTTAAATATTAAACAAGTTTCGAAACTGTGAAAATTCTATAGCATTTCTTGTAAGAAGAAGTTATATAAAATAGTAATATGTATAACAATTATAGAAATATGTGTTACCGATAACAAGGTAATAACGTTGCAACATATTTATGTCATATATATTAAAGTAATAATATCTAATAATTATAAATTTTTAAAAAGTTTCGAAATTGTAAAAATTCTATGGCATTTCTTGCAAGAAGAAGTTATATTAAATAATAATATGTATAACAACTATAGAAATATGTTTTACCGATAACAAAGTAATAACGTTGCAACATATGTATGTATGTCATATAATTTAAAGCAATAAAATCAAATAATTTTATATAATAAACAAGTTTCGAAACTGTGAAAATTTTATTGCATTTCTTGTAAGAAGAAGTTATAAATATAACTACAGAAATATGTTTTACCGATAGCATGGTATAATATGTTTTACCGATAACAAGGTAATAACGATGCAATAGATGTCAGTATGTCATATATAATAAAGCAATAAATTTTTATAATTGTAACTTTTTAAAAAGTTTTGAAATTGTGAAAATTCTATAGCATTTCTTGCAAGAAGAAGTTATATTAAAAATATGTATAACACCTATAGAAATATGTTTTACCGATAACAAGGTAATAACGTTGCAACATATGTATGTATGTATGTCATATAATTTAAAGCAATTAAATCAAATAATTTTAAATATTAAAAAAAGTTTCGAAATTGTGAAAATTCTATAGCATTTCTTGCAAGAAGTAGTTATATTAATAATATGTTTAACAACTATTGAAATATGTTTTACCGATAACAAGGTAATAACGTTGCAACATATGTATGTCATATAATTTTAAGCAATAAAATCAAATAATTTTATATAATAAAAAAATTTCGAAATTGTGAAAATTCTATAGCATTTCTTGCAAAAAGAAGATTATATATTTGGTAATAATATGTATAACACCTATAGAAATATGTTTTACCGATAACAAGGTAATAACGTTGCAACATATGTATGTATGTATGTCATATAATTTAAAGCAATAAAATCAAATAATTTTATATAATAAACAAGTTTCGAAACTGTGAAAATTTTATAGCATTTCTTGTAAGAAGAAGTTTTAAATATAACTACAGAAATATGTTTTACCGATAGCATGGTATAATATGTTTTACCGATAACAAGGTAATAACGTTGCAATAGATGTCAGTATGTCATATATAATAAAGCAATAAATTTTTAAAATTGTAACTTTTTAAAAAGTTTTGAAATTGTGAAAATTCTATAGCATTTCTTGCA